>PVKA01002623.1:22889-122258 GCA_004027165.1 Ctenomys sociabilis
CTCAGGCCCTTGTGATTGCCAGGGAAGTACTTATTCTACTGAGCCATCTCCCCAGCCCTGTTTTTATTTTTTAAAGAGAGTACAAATTAAATTTAAAACAAAAAATTACAAGTGATACCCAGGCATGGTGGCACATGCCTGTAATCCCAGCACTTGGGAGGCTGAGGCAGGAGGATTGTTGTGAGTTCGAGACCAGCCTGAGCTACAAAGTGAGCTTAAGGCCAGCCTGAGCTGCACAGTGAGACCCTGTCTCAAAAAGACAAAAAGAAAGAAAAAAAATTACAAGTGATACAGAATTTCACTTAATAAAGTAATATGAATTTCACAGTATTTGTTGTAATACATAGTGTTATCTTTCAACCAGTTATTCATATTACCATATATATGCATGTAAAATTGGATGAAGAAAGAAAAAAGAAAGAAATTTATAAGAAAATAAGAAGAGAAAAAGTACAATTGAAAAAAGGAAACAAAACAAGTTAAAGCATTAACTGCTCCCTTCCATAGACCAGAAGAAATCTATAGGATCCAAACCATCCTGATTACATACATAGATAAATATCTCTTCCCCACTCCCTCACCTGTCCTTCTCCTCAACTCAATAACTTTTACCTTTTCCTTAAGTTCATTCCCTTTTCCCAGTATCTGTTGTACCCTTCAGATTCCATTTTTCTCTTTCATGTTCTCACACTAAGGAGACAATATGATGCTTGCACATGAGGGTCTGATTTATTTCACTTAAGAGTATGTTCTCTAGTTGCATCCATTTACTGACAAAAGACTCAAATGTATCCTCTTTTATAACTGAATAATATTCCCTTGTGTAAAAATACCACATCTTCTTTATCCATTTTTCAGTTGATGGGCATCTGAGTTGTTTCCAAGATTTAGCTATGACAAATTTTGCTCCTGTAAACACAGGTGCACATACATCACTGTGGTATGAGGTTTTCAGTTCTTCTGAAAAAATACTCAAGAGGGAAATGGCTGGCTTGAATGGGATCTCTAATCCTAGCCTTTGAAGGCATTTCCACACTGATTTCTATGGTGGTTGTACCAGTCTACATTCTCACCAGCAGTGGAGAAGGGTTCCTTTTTCTCCACATCCCCTCCAGCATTTATTGTTGGCTGACTTCTTGATGTTTACCATTCTTTCTGGGGTGAGATGGAATCTCAGTTTTGTTTTATTTGCAATTCTCGAATGACTGATGATGTTGAACATTTTTTTTCATATATTTACTTGCCATTTGTATTTCTTCCTCTGAGAAGTTATATTCATCTCAGATGCCCATTTTTTGATTGGGTCTTTGATATTGGGAGAGAGCCTGATTTTTTGTTACGTTCTTTGTATATTCTAGACAGAAGATTTTTGTTGGAGGGATAGTCAGCTATAATGTTTTTTACCAGTTTGTAGGTTTTCTTTTTACTATGTTGGAGATTTACTTTGAAGGGTAGAAACTTTTCAAAAAGATGATATCCCAGTTATTGATTCTTTAAACTATTTCCTGTGCAGTTTGTTTTTTGTTCATGAACTCACTACCTACCCCTATATATTTAAGATTTCTACCTACATTTTCCTCCAGAATATTCACTGTTTTTTGTTTTAATATTAAATATTTGATCCATTTTGACCATAGCTTTGTGCATGTTGATAGGCTTGGTTCTGGTTTTAGCCTGCAGCATGTGGAAAGCCAGTTTTTCCAGCACTATTTATTAAAGAGGCTATTTTTCTTCCAGTGAGCATGTTTGGTCACTTTATGAAAGATAAGGTGGCTGTGTTCAGTTTGAAATTGTTTCTTTTTGAAATTGTTTCAATATTAAATGTTGGGATTACAATATTCAGAAGAAAAAGTATTCTTGAGTCAAATTCTTTACTAAGATAACAGATGAAGGAAGAGGTAATTTATCATTATACAAGCAAAATAAGAAAGTCTAGCCCTCTTTCTGAAAGGAAACTTAAGGATACTCTCCAGAAAAATGAGACTGAAAACTAGGAAGATACCGGGAAAAATGCATTCCAGGGAAACCATAATAAAAACTGCAAGTACAAAGAAATAAAGCTAGAAATATGCTTGATTTGTTTGAGGAACAGCCCAGAAACCAACAAAGTGGAGTGAAGTAAGTAATGGGGGAAGGAGAGAAAGAGTGGGGCAGATCTCATTAGGCCTGTGTACTATGCTAATTACATTGGTTTTTTTTTTTTCTTCTAGAGGTGTGAAGCTATTTGAGGTTTTGAGCAGAACTGCCTAATGATTTGACCTTAATTTTAGAAGAATAATCCAGGTTGCTTCGTGATGACTAGACTATAGGGGGTTTTCCCCTTTCATTGTGGGACTGTGTCAAACAATAGAGTTTGGTAGAAGTGATGCTTGTAACTTCTGAGGATAGGTATTGCTATGGTCTGAATATTAGTGTCCCCTTAAAATTGATATGTTTAATCTAATCCTGGTGGTGGTGGTAATAAGGGCTGATACTTTGGGGAAGTGGTTAGTTCATGAGGAATCCACTTTCATGAATGTTCTTAGAGCCCTTATGAAAGAGGCTTGAAAGAGCCTGTTCGCTTTTTCTACTACTTCTAACACATAAACATAAAGAAAAGGAATGGTGCTCACCAGCCACTGACTCTGCTGGTAACTTGACGTTAGATGTCCCAGCCATAAGAACTGTAAATAATATATTTCTGCTATTTACAAATTACCCAGTCTACAGTATTTGTCATGGTAGCCAAAACAGACTAAGAGAAGTCATAAAGGTTCATGAAATATCCTTCTGACTTGCTTAGGGTTATTGTTGTGATAGGTGTTGCTTATTGTGTAGAAGTTTGTCTGAGATCCGTAAACTTTTTTGGGGATTGAACTGAGAGGTCCTTGCTCTTGCCATGGAATGGCTTATTCCACTGAGCCATCTCCCAGGCCCCAGATCCCTATACTTAAGGAGCCATTGTTAAACACTCTAGTCTGTAGAGAGCTGCGTGCAGCCGCACCTTAAAGATGGCGCTGGCTTCTGCCTTCCACCTTCCTGATGGTGAGCGCTCTGTGTTAGACAACTCCATATATGGCTAAGGCTAAAGCTATGGCTCACTTCCGCGTACCTGGACCTATTGGTGGTGCCCACGTGGCCTTCCGGGATTGGACGCCCAGAAGGTATTTAGCTAAGAGCGCCCCCCCCCCACCGGGTAGAAGAAGATTGTTCAAGGGTCCTGAATAAACCGCTGAAAGAAGAGTCTAGTGTTGCGTCTTCCTTGCTGGCGAGGTTGCGCACGACACTAGTCAGCGTCCCAAGATGAGCTCACAGCTGAAAGCACTTAAATGACCTATCTTGCGGATATAGTCTAGTTGAGCCTTTAGGTAGCTACAGGCCTGGATGACAGATACCTAGGTACAATGCTATGGGAAGTTCCAGGCTGGAACCACTCAGCCAAGTCCTTCCTGTATACAAAAAATCATGAGTAAGATTAAGTGGTTGTGTTTATTTACTATGGTTTGGTATAATGTGTTGCACAGGAATAGTAACTTGAATAGCAGGTGAGAGAGTACAGCATCTTGAAACTAGCCTGGTGTGGTGGTGCATGCTTGTAATTCTAGCGCTTGAGAGGCTGAGGCAGGAGGATTGCTGCAAGTTTGGGGCCAGCCTGGGCTACTTAGTGAGTTCAGGAACAGTCTGAACTATGTAGTAAGACCCTATCTCAAAAAAAAGAATGTTTTGAAACTGAGTGGTAGAAGTGGAGGAGATATTCAGATGTAATAATGGCATATGAAAATGACTATACAATATGGAGTAAATATAACCAGCATAATAAAAGTTTAAATGAAATATATCACAGTTGTATAAAACAATATGTATAAAATGAGAAAGCATCACTGAAACACAAAATTATAATTAAGTTTTTATTTTGAAATATTTATAAATTCATAGTCATTTTCAAAAGTACAACAGACAGCCAGGCGTGGTGGCGCAGGCCTGTAATCCTAGCACTGGGGAGGCTGAGGCAGGAGGATTTTTGTGAGCTCAAGACCAGCCTGAGCTACAAAATGAGCTTAAGGCCAGCTTGAACTGCATAGTGAGACCCTGCCTCAAAAAGACAAAAAAAAAAAGTACAACAGAAGGGCCAGGGAGACACCTCAGTAGAATAAGTGCTTGCCTGGCAAGCACAAAGGCCTGAGTTCAATCCCCAGTTCTGCCAAAAAAAAAAAAATAGTACCACAGAGATGATCCTGTGTACTTCGCATCAAAAGCTTTCTTCAAAGGTAACATGTTAAATAACATAGAACACAACCAGAAAGTGCACTTGTGTGGGTTTGTCTATGCTCACCGATATCACTTATTTTATTTCTTAATGATAGTGCACGTAAGATCTTAGCAATTATACCTGACTTATATAAGTATCACTACTGAAATGCTAACACTTCAACTGTTAAAATATTGTCAATTTGGTAAAATCTAGAAAATATTTTTAGTCAAGTCACCAGTGCTATATAACTGTCAATTTCCTGATTTGTTCCTTCATTCTCCTCTCTTTTCTCCCAGTAGATTGTATGCACCAACCATAGCAATATAATGTTTTTGTTTAATTACATTCCACCTTTACTTGTGTTTCTTCCTGGGCTTCATTTTCCTTGTATGTGAAACTTTTTAAATTGAAAAAAAACATTTTTTTGGCTGGTGATATACTTAGCAGCACAGTGCCTGCCAGGCAAGTGCAAGGTCCTATGTTCGATTCCTGGTACCAAAAAGAAAAACACAATTCTGAGGTGGGATCTATGTAGTTTAGCCTGGCCTTGAGCTCACTGTGTAGCCCATGCTGTCCTTAAACTCTCCCCAGTTGTCCTGCCTCAGCCTCATGCCTAGCTTGAATTTTATTTTTCTAGATGAAATAATTGCCTTTTTAAGAATCTGTGATAGACTGGGTTCTTTGGGAAACTGAAACTAAGATGGAGCTAGGAATGCAAAAGGTTTATTGGGAGAGGCACATGAAAGGGGATGGGAAGGAAGCAGGATTGGGAAAGGGGGCTGGGGAGATGGCTCAGTAGAATAAGCGCTTCTCTAGCAAGCCCAAGGGTCTGTGTTCTTTTTTTTTTTTTTTTTTTTTGCGGAACCGGGGATTGAACTCAGACCCTTGCGCTTGCCAGGGAGGTGCTTATTCTACTGAGCCATCTCCCCGGTCCCAAGGGTCTGAGTTCAATCCCCAGTTCCATGCAAAAACAAAGCTTGAGAAAAGGAGCCATCAGAAGGACATGTAGATCTGAGATGTCATAAGTACCACAGCTTTACTAATTATTCACTAGAGGTTAAACTAAGAAGACTGTTTTGCTTAGTCATTACTTATGGTTCTCACAAGAATATTGTAAAGTTATGATAATGTAATGAGGACCTAAGGCTGGGCCTGCAAATGGGTAAAGTTTAACTAGAAGCAGGATAAAATTTTGATTACCTTGAAACTTTGGGTCAAGTTTCTTGCTTAGGTCTACACTTAAGCATGCAGCCAGCTTAGGTGCCAGAAAAAGCAGAGCCTTACGGACCACCCCATGATGATATCATACCTCACATAAGATGGGAACAATTACCTCATAATGGGAAATGAGGCCGTCCCCTATGTAGAATCCATTGTCTCATGATGGAAACCCATTTGTCCCTCAAGTGATAATGGGTCTATCAGGACCTCACAATACCAGTCCTGAGACCACTGACCAGCCAGACCACAATCTGATGAGAAGTACCCTTGCTGCCAGCTGTGCAGTCACCCAGCTCTGTAAATCTCTGTCCTTTGCCTTTTTTCCCATTTCTATAAAATATTGAAGTTTCTGGTAGCTACTTGAAGACAGATCTTTAACTTCTCTGTCTTTTCCAGAATCGCCATGCTCATTAAATCTCATTTCCTGTCCTACACCACTGATCATCTCTTTGATTGGTATTATGGGATTGCTGGCTAAGCTTGGTCTGTTGGAATCCCCTGGAGCTGAGGCTTTTACTCTAAAAACTCTAGTAACAATAAAGCTGAGGCAAATCTTGAAGAAAATCATAGCTGGAGAGTGTGAGCTAAACTACACTTCTCACATTTGATCAGTACTCTCTGGAAGGAGGACATGAACGGTACATCTCTAGGGTTGGAGACTTTTATAGGTGAATGGAGATGGTAACTTAAAGAACATACTCATAACTGAATTGAATAAATCAGTCTCACATGTGTAAACATCCTGTTCTGTTGTCTCCCTAGTTTGAGAAACGGAATGAGTAAATAAGATCCAGAGTGTATAATGTATACTGTGAAAGGGGAAGAAACTTCAAAAAGAAACTGGGATGGAGGAAAAGAAGAAAGAGTAAAGAAAAAATTATATATATACAAGGTAGTTAAGAAACAAATACTACTATATTTGTTCATATATTTATTTGCCATTTGTATTTCTTCATTTGAGAGATGCATTTTCATTTCAGATGTCTAGTTTTGAACTGGGTCTTTGAATTTGCGGAGTCTGATTTTTTTTCAATTCTTTATATGTTCTAGATATAAGTCCTTTGTCTGAAGGACAACTGACTATATTTTCCCACTCTGTGGGTTATCTCTTCACTTTGTTGGTGATTTCTTTTGATGTGCAGAAGCTCTGAGAAGCTCTTTAATAAGGTGAGATCCCATTTGTTTATTCTTTGTAGAGTTTCCCATGTGGTCTGGGTTTTATTCATGGAGTATCTGCCTATACTTATGTCTTCAATATTTCTATTTTCTCTTGCAGTAGATTAAAACATTTTCTAATGTTCTCTCTTTTTTCTTTCCTCTTTTCTGTTCCTAGAATATATATAGGAAATTAAACTCTGATACCATTATATAGAAGGAGGCTGGCAGAGTAATTAGAATATGTGCATTTGTAGACTTTTTTTACATGAGAAATAACCTTTTTTCTTTCTTTTCTTTTTGTGGAGCTGGGGATTGAACTAAGGCCCTTGGGCTTTCCAGGCAGGCACTTATTCTACTGAGCCATCTCCCCAGACCCAAACTTCTTCTTTTTAAACCATTTTTTTCTGTATTTTAGGAAGGATCTACAGGGTCTTTAGGGTCTCGCTACTAATTTGGACTTGTAGTGCTCCGCCTGTTTACAGCCTCCCAAGAGTTGGGATTATAGGCATGGGCCACCATGCCCAGTCTCAATTACCATTTCAATGTGCCCTGGGGGCTCGGCTGGCACAGCAAGCCCAGGGATTGAACCCTTGGCCCCTGCAACTCCATACAGGCACTTTAATCTGCCAAGCTATTTGGCCAGCCCTTAAGCCATTATTATTTGAGGTTTTTAATCACAAGTTGCTGAACTTAATTCTACTTACATAGTTCTTTATTTATTTATTTATTTTTTAAAAATTCATTTATTTATTACAGTGTCTCGCTATACATCACGGATTCTTTATTTGCAGGGGTGGGGGGTCATCCCAGCCTGCCCTGGGGGGAGGGGCTGGCATGGCATATGGTGCTGGGACTCGAACCACGGTCCCTGAGAGGTGCTTTAGACCGCTGAGCCATCTTGCCAGCTTTTACATAGTTCTTTAAATAAATGTGGAACTTGTCAGGTGTGGTAGCACATGCCTGTAAACTCAGCACTTGGGAGGCTGAGGTAGGAGGTTCACAATGAGTTTGAAGCCAGCATGGCCTACCTAGTGAGTTGAAGGCCAGCCTAAGTTATGGAGTGAGACTCTCAAAATCAAAATAAATGAGTGAATCAGTGAATTAATGTGGAAGAGTAAATATTTGTCTACTGTTTCCTCCCACAACAAAGGTACTCCCATCTGGTCCTGTTCATTCTCTCTCACCAAAGACTGCAATTTTCTTTCATGTGTCCCATCTCTATCCTTTTGTTAGTGACAGGAGTAGGAATGAATAGAGATTTACAAATTTCCAAAATTTTTTCCAGTGCTGGGAATTGAACTTGGGGCCTTATACATGCTAGGCTAGCACTCTTACTACTGAGACCATGCCCAGCTTTATTGTGATATTAACAGGATTACAAATGATTCTGATTTAGAAACATTCTCCTGGCATGGAATTCATTATTAGGTTGGAGGCTTGCTGTGTCTTCATTTGATCTTCAGTGTAGAATGCAAGAGTAAAATTACTCCTTCACCTATCAGTGACAATGAAGAGGGGCAATGGAAAACAGTAAAAAAACCAAATGCTTTGAAGCATAATGCATTGTAGGAAGAAGTCTTACTGGTTACCATGAGGAAAAAATAGCAGTGATACTACTAAGATATGGGGACTATATTAAGTTCTTAGAAGCATATCCTATTAGAAATATAAATCATGATAGAATTCCTTATTGAATGACAGATAACTTGAGCTCAGAATGAAGCACTAGGTGTGTAGTGATGATGTAGGAGATATATACTTTCATCTGGTCAGTAGTTAAAGGTAAAATGTGTAGCTTAAACCCATGAGCTTCTGTCCCTTTAAAGAAGTTCTTCAGTGCAGGAATAGAGGAGCAGAAAAAGGTATGGCTTTCCAAGCACATCAACATCAGTTCTTTCCAGACTTCTAGTTAGCAGTGATATTGAATCAAGCCCTTTGTATAATTTTTAAATGCTGGCTCTGGCTATCTGCACCAACAGCCCCTATAGGGGCCTTGTCTGACATTTATAAACATGTTTACTCTTTTCTTCACCTAAATAGACAAGAGTCAAAAATCCTATGAATGATGCATCTCTAGGCAATTTAAGTTCAGACTCTTCTTCAAATCATTCCTTTAACTTTCAGCATTTGAAGACACAATTTGAACAAGAGATACTTTGTTTTTTAAGGCTAGGCAGTGCTCTTCTTTGAGCAAATACACAATTAAGTTTAAATCACCTTCAGTTAAGAGATTGCAGCTCCAGGCAATCCCCCTGACTGAGAGCAGGAAGGCCAAGTAAAATGGTAAGGTAAACAAACAATTAGCTACACAATTTGATCAATATGAAACATTTGGCAAACAAGATCTTCCTTAAAAGCATCCTCTTAAAGAATGACTTGAATTGCACACCAGATAACTGCCTTCAATTTCTTCAGCCTGTTTTTGTATACACACTAATCAAAAGGGCTGAGGGCCTGTGCTGGTTATTCTCCATTTCCCGAACCTCCTCCACACTGGCTTACACCCTTTTTGCTCTGCCCTGACCTTCTTGGAACATATCAACAGGTGTCCTTGACTTTAGGATCCTGAGTGGGTTGGGCCATGAAAACAGGTGTCAGCAAGAGATTAAAAAGTAGGACAGAGTTTAGAATGATTTTTTTTTTGTCCATGTCAGCCGTCCTGCCTCACCTTAATCTTACCTTCATTTAGCTGTGCCATGGATGAGGCTGCTGCTCTCTAACTAGAGCTTCTGCACTCTTCTACTGCTCTAATTCTCAGTTCAGATCCCTTCACACTGTTTCTTCACACTGTTTCACCCTGACAGTCTAAATAGTGGCCAGTCCCTGAGTACTTCACCACCTGCTGTCACTCTCCTTACCCCAGGCCAGACAGTACATTTGTAAATATTCCCTTCTTGAAAAGTCTATTAGAAATCCCAGGAGATTTTGTCTTTCTTTCTTTCTTTCTTTCTTTCTTTCTTTCTTTCTTTCTTTCTTTCTTTCTTTCTTTCTTTCTTTCTTTCCTTCCTTCCTTCCTTCCTTCCTTCCTTCCTTCCTTCCTTTTTGATACACCGCTTTGCAGATTTATAGTGATCCTCCTGTCTCAGCCTCTCCAGTGCTGGGATTATAGGCATGAGCCACCAAGCCTGGTTTCAAGGCCAGCATAGGATCCCTGGGTTCTGGGGCTGGCCACGCATGCATTACCAGGGATCTAGCTCAGGACCTTGTGCTTGCCAGGCAGGCGAATAGGCCTCTGAGCTATCTCCCCAGCCCTGTCATGTGTTTCTTATCCTGGTTGGCTCTGCTAGCTGGTTAGCTCTGTCAATATGATCTACCAGGACAATTGTTAAGCAGAACTTTGGTACTATATTCATTTTATATGCTGTGGTTTTGAATGAACTTATTAAAATATTTGAAACTAATACAAATAAAAAACTAATACAAATAAAAAGGGAGGGAAGGAAACCAGTTTTATTCAAGGCTGGAATCTTGAGACTATGAGGGGGACTCTTGCTTCTGAGGCCCATCAGAAGTAGCTCAGGCCTTTGGAAGGGCTCTAGCAGGGTGGGAAAGGGGACAATGGATAGGAAGGCTGCATGATGTTTTTTATCACCCAGCCCTACTCCCCAACATTTAGTCAACCTTGACTTCCTGGGGCTAGTTCCTGTATTTTTTTTTTTTTTTTTTTTGTCTTTTTGAGACAGGGTCTCACTATGCAGTTCAGGCTGGCCTTAAGCTCACTGTGTAGCTCAGGCTGGTCTTGAACTCACAACAATCCTCCTGCCTCCGCCTCCCGAGTGCTGGGATTACAGGCATGCGCCACCATGCCCGGCTCTCCTGTATTTTCTTTGGACAAACATATCACTTTTCTACAAATTAAAATACACAAAAATTTACATGCTTTGTGGTAGTTGCTACACAGGATCAAAGACTAAAGAGAGGCATTATATACTTTGATATCACCTGAAGGTCACCAGGTATTGTGGTTCTGTAAGTCTACACAAAGATCATTTAGTTGTAAACATTTAGGCAGTGATTTTTTCTAGAATCTGGAATGGCAGGCAAAGGGAGGTGTCAAAGGACAACTGGCAAAGGGAGAGCTCCTAAGGGAGTGATCATTGCTACAAAACTGCCGAGTTTAATAGGTCACAGTGTAGTTCACTGATAAATAACCTGATGTTTTAGCAGAATCACCCCTTTCTACATATTGATCCAAATTTACTTTCTGCCCTATTATATTTGGGTTACATGGAGTCAACTACTGCCAACAAGTTTCCAGTTGTTCTGGCAGGAGTGCTTCCAGTTTGCATTTTTATTAATAACTTGGATTGTGTATTTTTACTTGCATTACTCAGTGTAGGAGGCCAAAATATGCCTACATATTATGATTGTAAGACACTCGAATATGCCATAACAAAACATACCTCTTTAGCATAAGCACTATTTGTTTTTGGGGTTTTTTTTTTTTTTTTTTTTTTTTTTTTTTTTTTTTTTTTTTTTTTTTGGAGACAGTGTCTCACTACTCACTTTGGGCTGGCCTTGTGCTCCCTTTTGTTGTTGTTTGTTTATTTAATGCATTTTTTTGTACAGGTTCTCATTAGGCAGCTCAGATTCTAGTGATCCTCCTGTTTTTAGCCTCCCCAGCACTGGGATTACAGGCATGAACCATCACTCCTGCACTAGGTCGCCAACTCAGCCTGCCTGGGGATGGGGCCTGAACAGCATGTGGTACCAGGTATCAAACCCCAGTCCCTGAGCTTGCCTAAGCAGGTCCGCTAAACTATCTTGCTAGCCCTGTGCTCACTTTTGTAGCCCCCAGGCTGGTTTCCAATTTGCAGAGATTCTCCTGGCTCAACCTCCCAATTATAGGTATGCACCACCATGAGTGGTTCCGGACCGCACAGTGGGCGTCCACATCCGGGTCAAGCAGGCGTTCCCAGGCTTCTGGGGTCTCTGTGCGCCCAGGACTCCAGGTCTGAGATTGCACTTCCGGGCACGCCCAGGCATGTGAGTCCGAGACGGCGCTCCTGAGCATCTGGGATCTTGGTGCACCCGGGCGTCAGGGACCAAGACTGCATGGCATGTGGGGACAGGGATCAAACTCAGGTCCTTGTGCTTGCCAGGTAGGTGCTTATGCCTCTGAGCCATCTCTCCAGCCCCCATGAGCATTATTTGGAGCATTTTACGTTCAGAAAAACGACCACTATAGGAAAAACTGAAAACAGAGAAGTTAACGTTTTATATGGAAAACATCCCACTATAGAGGACATCCCCATTCATAAGGCTGTGCTCCTTCTAGTACCAAGAAGAGAAAGATAATTACTAGAATCTTTATCAATGACAAAGGCACAGATTTAAATCTGTAAGAAATCTTGTTCTTCTTTACCGTGGTTTTCTTGGGTATCTCTTCATAAATACGTGTTCCCTACTGCCTTTTCTCTTTTACAGAATGATAGTGTGTTAGTCAACTTTTTGCCACTTTGACAGGATACCTGAGGAAAGCAATTTAAAGGAAGAAAGGTTTTTTTTTTATTTCAGCTCATGATGTTATTGGGTTGCCTGATTATAAAAGTGGCTTGCCAACTAAATATTACCAGGTTCCGGGTTGCGCAACTCTCCCTCCTTAGATTCCAGGTTCTCTTGAACAAACAATTGGACAAGACGAGCCAAAAAAGGTTGCCAAGGGACAAGGTCGTGAACGAGTGCAGGGCTGAGTTTTGCCGCTCTTTCTGACCCCTTTGCAGAGCTTCCTCCAACACCATGTTGGGGCGGAGCACCCGGAGGTTCACAACCTCTGTGGTTCATCAAAGCCCCTAGGAGGAGGGCCTGGAGGAGGGCCCCGGGCAGAATTTGTCATTTTCTGTGGAAAACAAATGGTAGTTGCTGGCCATGATGACCTTGTACTTTGGATCTGGTTTTATAGCACCTTTCCTTATAGTGAGGCACCAACTGCTTAAGAAATAAGGATGTTTTAATTCATCCTCTTTCACAGATGGACAAAATTTCTCAAGAGGTGAAGCTCTTTGGAAACAGATCAAACTCTTAAATTCACATGGCATACTAGATATGTTTGTAAATTAACATGCAGGCCTAATGCCTCTTGTCTGAAACAAACAAATAAAAAAGGTTGCCAAAAGTTTACTTGAAAAATGAGAGGTGAAGGAGTGTGGGAAACACCTAGATTTTCAGAGTAAACTTGGGCAGAGCAAGAGAAAAAGTATAAAAGCAAAAATAATAGTTTGTGCTATATCTGGGACATATGGTGTGGGTTACTGTGAGAAGTCATGATAGCAAATTCTTCTTGGCATGTGTTCTTTTTATGCTGTCCAAATCTTGAGGAAACCTGAGAGAACTTCTATGTACAGGTTCTGAAAGGTGTTGCAGGGATCCCGCATTTCAGGCTGGCATCAGGTCTAGTCCATCCTATGGAAAACCTGCTCACATTCTTGTGAGAAATCCATGTGCTTTCGGAAGTGTTCTGCACATGTGTTTTAGGAGAGGGAAAGGGAGAGGGGAAGGGGAAAAGGAGAGAAGGAGAGAGAAGACAGAAGGGAAGGAGTGTGTGAGTCCAGGTTCAAAATATACCCTTTCAAAAGTTTCCACCATTTCCTAGTAATACCACTAGGAGGATCAGGCCTTTGAGGAACATTTCAGACTCCAGCCATAATAAATGGAATTTAAGCCTAAACTCAGAGTCCCCTGCTTGAGGTTTGCATTATTCTTCTGGGCATCATATATACCATATATATTATATGTTGTTAAACATTTTTTTCTCTTATTAGTCTCTTTTTTGTAGGACTTTGTCCCAATTAAGAACTATGAAGGAAAAAGAAAAGAGAAAGAAATTATTTTTCCTCTAACTGGAGAACACATAACTATAAAACAAGGGTTGTTTCTCAGTAAGAAATATAGTTATGTAGCTTGGTGCATGGTCACTAGCATCACTGAAATTATACTTGAGTGACAGTCCACACAATACATTAACAATTATACCTGTATTTGTATCAGTCTTTTTTTATACAATGTTTTAATATTTTATTTATTTTTAAATTTAAGTTTATTTTATTAAAGAACAAATAGCAATGAGACAGTTTCAAATCAAATTAGCAGGACAGATTCAATAATTAATACATTGCATAATGTTTTCGTAGTGGTTTGTTGTACAAGGTGCATACATGATATTCTATTTACAAACACTATTAGAGTAGATGCCTCTACTCAATGAATTAAGAGAATGTAGCTGTATATCTTTTTTTAAAGCTGAATTATAGTAAAGTTTTAATAATTAATACTTTTTACATTGTTATCTTCCTAGTGGTTATTCATATTACAAGAAGCTGACAGGATATCCTATCCAAACACTATTAGAGCAGATGTCTCTAATCAATGACTTAAGAGAATGTAGCTGTATACTTGTCTTATTTTTTTAAAGCTGAATTATAGTACAGTTTCAATAGTTAATGCTTTCTACTGTGTTACTTTTGAAATAACATTTATGTGGTAAAATATGAGGAAGGTCTATAGTCAAGTAATTGTGTTATGCCCAGGTCAGTTTCTTTATTTTGGTGTAGTTTCTCCTACCGCATTCCCCATATCCATCATATACACATTCTAAGTATTAATAAGAGCAGCATAATATTTTATTATATCATTCCTTTCCTTGTTCTCCTTCCTGAACTTTATTCTCCCTGTATATATACTGTAATCTTCATTTATTCTTCAAGACTAAATCATGATCTCTTTTTGAAGCAGTGTTGTAGGTCCCACTTATTCCAAGGGTCCACCTTTTGAGGCAATCTAGTTTTCTTTCTTTCTGTTACTCTCAAATCATCATATTTAGGGTCTCATTTTCCTTCTTCCATCTCTTCAGATATTCTTTGTTTTTCTTCTCATTTTTCTACTTGTTTTATTCTTGTATCAGTTCCTACACCTACCACTGTACATGTTAGAGCTTTAAGTGGAAGCCTATTATACTGTTATATGAAAGTCATTGAAAGCAACAGCAAAAGCCCATTTTTTTCATATCATCTGAAAGTCTTTTGCCAACAATATCCACAGAAGATTTAAGATGAGTCAGTATTTCTGAAGCAGCCTGAAAGGGAAGAGATATTCAATAGAATTATTCCTTGGCTTCGAGGAAGACAGCAGATCTAATAATCTTAATTCATTTAGAGTATCTGCTTTTTGGCACATCAAATAAAGAATGTCAGACCCCCAGGCTTCTAATTTTCTTTACTTGCTTCCTTGCTGTTTTGCACACTCTGTCCTCCCCACCAATTCCCTACTAGTTTGTCCCTGAGTAAAATGTAAAATCTTTTAATTGGGTTCCAATTTTAAATACTAATGGGAAATTGAGTAAACTGGCCAATTTTGCAATGATCTGTGTCTTTACATGGATTCTCAGTCACCTTCTCTATGTAATAACATGTAGTTTGCTGAGTGAGTATGCTCTGTGAATTCTAGGCATTTGTGATTGCTTGTACCTCTCTCTGAGATAGAGGAATTTTAGATTACATTTGGACCGGAAATTATTTTCTTAGTAGTCTACTTTTCTTTCCCTCAGGCTCTGTTGTGTTATTGCTACTTGAAAATAGTGTTTCTATCTTTGCTAAAAGCATTATTACATAGGTGATGGTGACCCAGAGCCTAGTCACTTAGTGACTTCGTATTTCTGTTGCTAGTCCTTATGTAGCAATTTGTTTTGTTTCTGGTACTGGAGAATTGAACCCACATCTCTCATAGTATGATGTTTCTTTATATATATATATATATATATATATATATATATATATATATATATATATGCACAGTTTAGTATTATTTTGTATGTGTAGACATATGTCTACATAGCTAAAACCATAACCATACTGCAAAAATGAACATAACCATCAGCCCTGTGTTTCCTTGAGCCCTTTTGTTATATTGCCGCTGTATCTAACTCTCAGGTAGCCACTAACTTTTTCGTTTGGTTCTTTGAGACAAGGTCTCATTATGTAGTTCATTCTTTTTTATTTTATTTTTTTTTTGTCTTTTTGAGACAGGGTCTCACTATGCAGTTCAGACTGGCCTTACACTCACTTTGTAGCTCAGGCTGGTCTCGAACTCACAACAATCCTCCTGCCTCAGCCTCCCGAGTGCTGGGATTACAGGTCTGCACCACCAATTCATTATGTAGTTCAGACTGGCTTTTTTTTTTGGCGGATCCAGGTTTCTTTTTTAGATAGGGTCTCCTTAAGCAGTTAGGGCTGGCCTTTTTCTCACTTTTGTAGCCTCCAGGCTGGTCTCAAACTTGAAGAGATCCTTCTGGCTCAACCTTCCAAGTGGTGGGATTACAGGCATGTGCTACTATGCCTGGTTCCAGGGCTGCACAGTGCCATATCCAGGCCTAGATGGCATTGATACCACGTAGGGCCAGGGATTGAACTCAGGACCTTTGTGCTTGTCAGGAAGATGCTTATGTCTCTGAACTATCTCTCCCACCCCAGACTGGTTTGAACTGTGTAGCCCAGGCTGCCCTGGAACTTGAAGTGATCCTCCTGCATCCTGCTTTCTGTCTCCTGCCACCATACCTGGCAGCCACTGATCTCTTTTTAGCTTGCAGTCTCTAGAATTTTATTTTACTTTTTATTTTTTGGTGGAACTGAGGATTGAACTCAGACTGTTGCACTTGCCAGGCAAGCTGTTATTTTACTGAGCCATCTCCCGAGCCCCATTCTCTAGAATTTTAAAAATTAATTAATTTTTTGCTACTGGGGATTGAGCCTAGAGCCTTCACACTGAGGTATACCTCAGTCCTTTTTAAATTTTGAGACAAGGTCTCATTGAGGAACTAAATTGCCCAGTTTGGATTGAACTCTCAATCTTTCTCCCTTTGCCTCCCAGAGTGCTGGGATTACAGGCATGTGTCCCCACAGTTTAGAATTTTATATATATGAAACCAAACAGAATATTCATTTTACCTGTTTCCTTTATTTTGTGTAATTATTTTAAAATTTAAAGTGGCTGTTGTATGTATCAGTAATTTATTCTTATTGCTAATATTGGATATTTTTGTCGAATGAACAGTTGTGCAAATAGCAAAATCTACTTATTTTTTGTTTTTTTTTTTGCAAAATCTATTTATGCATTCCCCTACTGATAGATATTTGAGTAATTCCAATATGAATTGTTACAGTACAACAATTTTGTACTGATCTTTCACTTCTCTTGAATAGACATCTACAAGTGAAATGGCTACATCACAGTAGGCACTGTATTTTTTTTTTTGTCAGGGAGAAAATATAATTTCTCCCTTACCCTGATAAGCTCATAGTTGGGAAAGACTTTTGTAACAAAAGACAGATTAAGAAAATAATAAGCAATTTTATTGCTACATGCAATGCACATCACATGAGACAAACTTCAGTAAAAAGCAGTTCAAGGCAGTGACTTGCATAAGTATAGCTTTTTCAGAAAAGAAGAGAAGGATATGAAGAAAGGACAGGACAAAGGAAAGAGGTCTGAGGCTTCCAAAGATGGGAAAGTATACAAAGGTAAATATACAAGGAACAGGGTCAGTTTGTCTTCTTCTGTGCTGCCATTAGAGTTGTCTCCAATAAAGAAGAATTCATGTTCTGTCTCTAGGCATACAGGACAGAGAGCAGGGAGAGTTCCTCCTCCTTTTCTGTTACTTAATTGCCTGTATGCCTAATTTTTATGTTAAATGGGCATATTTTGGGATGACATATTCTGGTTCCTTTAAAAACTTTACTTTTTAAGAAACTGCCAGATTGTTTTCCAAAGTGGTAATAATACTTTACTCACTAAGAATTCTAGTTCTTCTACATTCTGGCCATATTCTGTTGAATGTTAAGCATGTCTTTTGATGAAGTGGACCTCTTATAATTTCATCTAAAGTGAACTCTCCCTTTCATATAAGTGTGCATACAAATGTATTTGGGCAAGTAATTCTACTATTCTAACAAATGTTGCTTGCTCAAAGTTCAGATTTCTATTACACTCTTATAGAAATCTTTCACTAGAATAAAAAAGCAATAAAGTTCAAGTATAAAAATTAAGGAAACCATTAACTCATCATTTCTATAGCTAAGATATTTTAACATATTAGGGAAAATTTTTTGCAGTTACATGACAAGAGGACAGCTGCTATATTTCACACTGTATTTGTGGTTTGAAATATAAAAAAACAGACATTGAAAGTATTTGAGAATTAACACATTTCTTGGTGATATGTGATTTTTTTATGTTCTGCTACAGTAAGGGAACAGTACAGTAAAGTCAGTAAGGGAACTGACTTTTATATGTATCAAATTTATCCAGGGTGATGAGAATAAGGAATAAGGAAGTAAGTCATACACCAAGCTGTCTAATTCCCTCAAGAATTGTTGTTTTGGGGGGCCTGGGGACATAGCTCAGTAGAATAAGTGCTTGCCTGGAAAGCACAGGGTCCTACTTTCAATCCTCAGTACCACAAAAAAAAGTTGTTTTTGAAATGAAATAGAAGCACTTCTGTGTTTTGATTAGGTCAGTGCTAGTTTTACTTTGAAATACTGATACAGAGCGCAAAGCGATCTCCTTCATGTCTGAAACAATATGAAGACCAACCAGTTAATGAGCAGTGCACGGATACCTCTTCCTGAAAGTCCTTGGGCTTTTTTGTTGATGATTTTATGGGTTGATGATTTTATGAGGAGACCTCGAAGCAAAACATCTCTGGCAGTTCAGTAAATAAAATATATTTATTACATTTTCTGGAGCAAATACAATTAAAATAATAATCCAGATTATTTCAAAGACCTAATATTTTTGGAAACTGCTTCACAGTAGAACCATGTTTTAACCAGATACTATATTGTATTCTACCCAAAATTTCAATGAACCATTCTAATTCTGAGATATACTGATATGAATTAATGATATCAAACCTAAGTATTAAAATTAAGTAAAACTGATAGAGACAGTATCTTTTTTTTTCCAAGACAGTATCTTTGAAATATCTTAAATTTTTGAGAGAAAAGGTGTTTTTTCTTTTCTTTTTTTTTTTTTTTTAGAAATAAATGATTACATATTTTTACACAGAAATTTAGAAATCTAACCATATACATATAGCATTGTACCAGTACAGGCCTATGACATTTTTTTCTTGTCTCTTGTTTTTATTTATTACCTTTTTTAAAACAAACATTTACTTGAGAGACAGTATAGCAGTAATTGACATGACATTAGAAGCAGTATGTATTTAGAAGACCAGAATGACAGGCATTCCAAGCGTGACCCTTCTATTACACATTGCTATCTTCAGTACAGTTGCTTAGTTCACAGGTATCAGCATATATAGTTAGGGTGAGAATCCTACCAATTAAATGCTACTTTCAAAATCCTGCTGTTGTTTCTCGGGATCGTTACCTTGCCCATCTTGTGCATACAAATGTATGGCTTTGTCCCTATCCTATTTCCCAGCTTTTTTCCTTACCCTCTCATTGTCTAATCCTCAAGTTCTTGCTTTCCTTTTGATTTTGTTATACCTTTCTATTTTTATTTCTTCTTTTGAGTTCTTATACTAGGGAGACTATACAATATTTACACACATGGATCTGGTTTATTTCACTTAAGAGTATATCTTCATGCGGCATCCACTTAAATATGAAATACCACATGTTTTTCATTGATTCCTCAAGGTGATGGGCATTTTGGTTGCTTCCAAGATTTGGCTATCACAAATTATGCTGCTATAAACATAGGTACATGTTTTTCTCTTTTAGATAGGGTCTCCCTACGTAACCCAGGCTGGCTTTGAACTTGGGGATCATACTGCTGCAGTCCTCCAAGTGCTGGGATTATAGGCATGCACCACCATGCCTAGTTTAAAGTAACAGTTTAAATGTAAGATATAATTGCCTCTGAATAGTATCAGGTGGAAGAGAAATTTTTCTGTTCAATAGTAGAGGTCAAATAAAAATATATGTATATTCTTGTATTTAATATTAAATTTTGAATATTCTGCACATTTTATGAACTCATAGTCACTTTCTGATTGCATAAAACTTCATGAAATATGTATATTGGCTTTTAAAAAACAAATCTTAGATTTAGTGTTTTTGCAGCCTAAATTAACGATGTGATAAAAATTTGTGGGTTTCTTTTTTTTTTTTTTTTGCCAAACAATGGATTGAACTCAGGCCCTTGCACTTTCCAGGGAAGTGTTTATTCCACTGAGCCATCTCCCCAGCCCCAAACATTTGTGGAAGAGTTTTCCCACACTTGGAATTATTTAGGATAGATTGCAAGAAGCACTGGCCAAATAGCTCAGTGCATTAAAGCTCCTGCAAGCAGGTGCAGGGGCCATGGGTTCAATTCCCGGGCCTGCCATGCTGGCCCTGACCCCTGTAGGCTCACTGAGACTGGGCATGGTGGCACAAGCCTGAAGTCCCAGGCTGTAAATAGGCGTATCACTATGAGCCTGATCTACTAGTGAGACCTTGAACACTATGGACCCTTCCCTAAAATACAAAAAAAGAAAAAGGATAGATTGCAAGAAATGGGATTACTTTAACAAAGAATAGTATTGTAAAATAAAGTGTTGAAATGTTTTTTTATTTGAATGTTTTAATATAAAAAATATATCAAGTTATACCTCAGTGACAGAAAGTAAGGTCCATTGAAATCTCACTTAGATTAGGCACTTTCTAATTTTTTTTTTAAAGACGGGGTCTCGCTATCTAGGTCAGGCTGGCCTTGAGCTAACTTTGTATCCCAGGCTGATCTTGAACTTGCAATGATCCTTCTGCCTCAGCCTCCTGAGTGCTGGGACTATAGTTGGGCACAACCATGCCTGGCCTACACTTGAAAATTTTTAATGCATGCTACTTTAATAGGGAAAATATTGCTTTGTTTTAATTTCTTTTTATTACTAGAAACTGTACTTACTATTTTCTATTCTGACTTGTCTACTCAAACCATTAAATATTTATATCTGTTGAAATATTCATGTTTTTATTTATTGATGTACATGAGCCTCTTATACATTGAGAAAAATCAGCCCGTGGCCTATCCATGCAAAACTCACGACAAGTGAAAACTCAGCACTTTTGCCTAAATCTCTAGTTGTAAAATAACTATACGTTGAAGCACTATTATGTCTTTTTTTTTTAATAAAATGAAGGTTTTTTTAAAAAATGCATTTGGTACAGGGTTTTGCTACACAGCTCGTACTCATAGTGATCCTCCTGTTTTCATCCTCCCCATCACTGGGATTATAGGCATGCACTACTACATGTGGTCTCTGTGACTGGCTCAGCACACACGGGGGTGGGGCCAGTGTGGCCTGTGGTGCTGGGTATTGAACCCTGGCCTTTGTACTTGCCTAAGCAGATGCTTAGTCCACTGAACTATCTCACAGGCCCTAAAATGAGCTTTATATTCACTTACTTTCAAAATTTTCTGGTTTATTACTTTAAAAAGATATCTTAAGAAAGATTACCTGCTGCATTCATTTTTTAAATTATATATATATATATATATATATATATATATATATATATATATATGTATATTTTGGCAGAGCCAGGGATTGAACTCAGACCCTTACACTTGCCAGGGAAGTGCTTATTCCACTGAGCCATCTCCCTGGCCCCTGAATTTTTTATATTTTTATTAGTACATTTAGTACATAATGATTGCATTCATTATGGGTAATTGATATATATACAAAACACATCACAATTCTGTTTTTCACATTCCCTTGTAGCCCCTTATTGTTGCCAGCATCAAATTTATTTATTTCGTATGTCCTTATAAAGTTAATGAACTAACAGGCCCCAAAACTTATAAAACACATAGGACCATTATACTAAATCAAAGTACTCTTTTAGATACATTGTCCATGCTGGATTACAATAATTTTTTTTCTATTTTCTTTTTTCTCTTTTATTTTGTACTTTATTTATATGTTGAGTTTCTCATACAAGAGAAACCATGTGATATTTAAGCTCGTGTGTCTGATTGACTTCACTTAACGTTATGATCTCAAGATACATTCATTTTGCTACAAATGAATCAATTATTCTTTTTTTTCATCTTTTTTTTTTTTGTCTTTTTTTGAGACAGGGTCTCACTGTGCAGTTCAGGCTGGCCTTAAGCTTACTTTGTAGCTCAGGCTGGTCTCGAACTCACAACAATCCTCCTGCCTCAGCCTCCCTAGTGCTGGGATTACAGGCATGCGCCACCATGCCCGGCTCTTTTTTCATCTTTTTGAGATAGGGTCTCTCTATGCAGTTCAGGCTGGCCTTAAGCTCACTTAGTAGCTCAGGCTGGTCTTGAGCTCACAACAATCCTCCTGCCTCAGCCTCCCGAGTGCTGGGATTACAGGCACATGCCACCATGCCTGGCTCAGTTATTCTTTTTGGAAGAGCAGTATCCCACTGTGTAAGTACCATGTTGTCTTTGTCCATCTGTTGATGGACATATAGTCTGGGTCATACTGCTATAACTGGGTGAACATACATGACTGTGGCATGATGTCTTTTAACTCTTTGGGGAAGATACCTGGAAGAGAAATAGCTGGGTAAAATGGAATTGTTATTTTTAGGTTTTTTTTTTTAGGAATCTTCACACCGATTTCTTTCTTTCTTTCTTTTTTTTTTTTTTTGGTGGAACCAAGGATTGAATTCAGGTGCTTGCACCTGCCAGGGAAGCGCTTATTCTACTGAGCCATCTCCCCGGCCCCTTCATACTGATTTCCTAGTGGCTTTATCACTTTACACTCCCATCAGCAATGAAGAAGTGTTCATGTTTTTGTCATAGTCCCTTCCTCACCCCCTTCCTCAATAGCATTTGCTGTTGTTTGAGTTCTTGATTATAACTTTTATCTGGAGTGATACAGAGTCTCAGTGTTATTTTAATTTGTATTTCTTGAATGACTGGCAATGTCTAATATTTCATTTATTTACTGGAATTTTGTACTTCACCTGAGAAGTATCTATTCATTTCAGATGTTCATTTTTTATTGGGTCTTCTTTTTTGTTTTTGTTGCTGAGGACCAAACCCAGAGTTTGCAGCTTGCTAGATAAGCATTCTAACACTGAGCCTAATCCCCAGACCCTTATTGGGTCTTTATTTTTTTATTTATTTATTTATTTATTTATTTTTTTGTCTTTTTTGAGACAGGGTCTCGCTATGCAGTTCAGGCTGGCTTTAAGCTCACTTTGTAGCTCAGGCTGGTCTCGAACTCACAACAATCCTCCTGCCTCAGCCTCCCGAGTGCTGGGATTACAAGCATGCGCCACCACACCCGGCTGTGGTCTTTATTTTTTTATTATTATTATTATTTTGTCTTTTTGAGACAGGGTCTCACTATGCAGTTCAGGCTGGGCTTAAGCTCACTTTGTAGCTCAGGCTGGTTTCGAACTCACAACAATCCTCCTGCCTCAGCCTCCTGAGTGCTGGGATTACAGGCCTGTGCCACCACGCCTGGCTCTTATTGGGTCTTTAAATTTGGAGGAATATGAGTTTTTGAGTTCTTTATATATTCTTGATATTATTTCTTTGCCTGAGGAGTAGCTCACAAAGTTTTTCTCCAATTCTTCAGGTTGTTCTTCATTCTTTTTGTGGTTTCCTTTTCTGTTTCAAAAACTTTCATTATTTTTTATTTTTAGTTTTTGTGTTTTAGGAAAGGGTCTACAGGGTGTTTAGATCAGACTCCTACTGATCTGCCTGTTTACAGCTTCCTAAGAGCTGGGATTACAGATGCACACCACCATGCCCTGTCTCTTAAAAACTATGTGTCCATTTGTCGATTGTTGGTTTTACTTCTTGTAGAATCTGGGTTCTGTTTAGAAAGCCTTTGCCTGTGCATATGTCTTCAAGAGTTTTAGCTATTTTGTTTCCCTGCAGATTTTTCTGTTTTAATATTTAGATCTTTGATCCATTTTGATTTTAGTTTAGTGCATGGTGAGACATGGATGTAGATTTAATGTTTTGCATGTGGGTAACCAATTTTTCCAAGACCATTTATTAAAAAGGCTATCTTTCCTCCAGCAAAAGGATTTGGCCACCTTGTCAAAAATAAGTTAGCTGGAAGGGCCAGGGAGATAGCTCAGTAGGATAAGTGCTTCCCTGGCAAGCACAAGGGCTTGAATTCAATCCCTAGTTCCACCAAAAAAAAAAAAAAAAAAAATAAGTTAGCTAGAAAAAAAAGTTAGCTGAATGTGTTTCAACTTATTTTGTACGTCATCTATTCCAGCAAGAGCGAACCTTTTAGAGATGGGTACCGAAACTGCAAACCAAAATTCATTTATTTATTGTACTTCATCAGACATTAGGATAGCAATTCCTGCTTATTTCCTGGTTCCTATAGCATGGAATATTGTTTTCCATCCTTTGACTTTTATTCTGTGAGTTTTGTTTTTGAATTAAACAAGTTTCTTATATACTACATGCTATGATGTTTTGTTTTTGGATTTATTCTACTGGTCTATCTTTTGATCGAGAAAATGAGACCATTCATATTGACAGTTTTTACTGTCATTGCACTTTTTTCTTTTCTTTTCTTTTTTTTTTTTTTTGTCTTTTTGAGACAGGGTCTCACTATGCAGTTCAGGCTGGTCTTAAGCTCACTTTGTAGCTCAGGCTGGTCTCGAACTCACAACAATCCTCCTGCCTCAGCCTCCCGAGTGCTGGGATTACAGGCCTGCGCCACCACGCCCGGCCATTGCACTTTTTTCCTGTTGTTGATTTCCATATATTTTTTGTTTTGCTTACCTGCTCATGCTGCCAAATATTGCCACACACACACACATCCATATTGGGATTGTTGGCTTCTCTGTGATTTTGAACACATGGTCCTCTTCCAGAATGTACAATATTAGAACTGTTAAGTCAAGTCCATATTAATTCCTGTAGATAAAAATGCATTCACTCCCTGGATCCATACTGGATTCAGGCCCCAGCAGACAATAGGATTAGGGTGAGGGTGGCAGTTTTGGGACTTTTTTTTGGGGACTTTGAAATGAAGAGTGATGCACACTGACTCTGACCTCTGGCCATGAGGATAGATAACTGTTCTTTTAGATTAAACCCCTCTGGAGGTCTCTTGACCAAAGTCCCCTGAAAATGGATGTCTCCTATGGCTGTTCCCTCACCCAGTCACTGTAGGAACTTTACTCTGGGAGCACTTAATTAAAGTCATCCCATAGCTGTTCAGAGTTCTAGGCTCATTCAGGCAATCCTTTGATGCAATAGCTTCTGGCCATCAACCCTCCCCAGGAGGTATGGCAGCCTCTTGGGCTGGAGTCACTCACTAGCTGACATAGGTCACAGAATCTGATTGTCCCTTCCTGTGCTGTGTTTCTCTCTGATATCCCTGGAGTCCCCTGGTGTCACTTTGCTGTGTAGATTTGATCTTCCTTTTCTCAGAAGCCATCAGCTAGGAGATGGAGAAGGTGAAGATTGTCTCTTCCCTTCTCCATATGTTTTCTGTCCATTGCATTTCTCTGTTCCTTTTAATTTTCCTGTCAGATTCTTCTTGGTTCCTAAGAATCTACTGCCCCCAACCCTTTTTTGGCGGAATCCGGGGTTGAACTCAGGCCCTTGCATTTGCCAGGCAAGCGCTTATTCTACTGAGTCATTTTTCTGGCCCCTACTGCCCTCTTTTTAATTTTTGTCCCACAAAATTCTGAGCCTTAGAGGCTGAGTACTTTTTGCTTAGCACGCTGCCATTTTCCTGGAAGTTCTCCTTATGCTTTCTGCATTATATTTTAGCTGTTTGTACTTAGAGCTTTTAAAGCTCTGGAAATTGAACCCAGAGCTTTTTCTTTTTTAAATTTTGAGACAGTCTCACTAAGTTGCTCAGTTATGTAGGGTCCACTTGAAGTTTTGATCCTCCTGTTGCAGCCTTCCAGAGTATTGGGATTGCAGGCATGCATGTCCACACCCAGCTACCTTTTATGTTTTATAAAGAATTGTTTGAGGGCTGGGGAGATGGCATAGTAGAATAAGCTCTTGCCTGGCAAGCGCAAGGGCCTGAGTTCAATCTCCGGTTCCACCAAAAAAAAAAAAAATTGTTTGAGGCCAGATTCCCTGCTTCCCAGAAAGTTGACTCTGAAACAGGGCTAAGTATATATAGGAAGTAAATTAAGGGTTATGCTAAAGATCAACATATGGAAGAGCTGAATTGAACACCTGAAGTGTAGAGGTTCAGGAAGTAGGACTGTGCAGTGGTGAGCCATACAAAGACCTCAGTTGATTTCCTAAGGATCTCTAAAATGAGGATGCCCCTTTAGAGTTCTCATACCTGAAAATATAGGGACAAAGTTTCAACTTCAGCCTTCACCATTCTTCAAGGAAGTCAACCCATATACAGGGTGCATTAATTGGAGGCACTTGGCTCATTTTGGCTTATAGCAGTACCTGCACAGCTTTATTTTTTATTTTTATTTTTTTCAATTTGGAAGCAGATGTTTTATTAACTGACCAAATCATAAAAACACCATGGTAGATACCTTAGTTCATCCTTCTAATAAGCCTGTGATCTTGTCTTCCCTATTTCCAGCATCTCCACCTTCCACAAAATGGGTGGTTTTTTCTCCATTCCACCTCGTGGAGATGATGACTTGAATGGCCACAGGAAGTTATTTGCCTCTTTGAAGCATTTTCCAACAGTACAGATCTCATGAATCAGATCCTCCATGCAGATGATTCCATATTTACCAAGAGATCGAGCAATCAATGAATTATCTGTCAAGACAATTCGCTTCTTATTAATTTTGCCATAGCCACGCTTGTATATTAGCTCACTCACTGACTTCAGGCTTGGGTGCCCCCATGCAATGTGTGGCTCCACAATTCTCAGCATGTTAATTGAAGCCTTGTTGAGCTGAACGAAGGTGCCATTGAAGATTTGGCGAAGGTGAAGCTGCAACACATTGAGGAACTTTGGGCTCACACCATTGATACCCCGATCCGAATAACGAATGCCAGTTTGGGCTCTGCAGGAACATAGAAGTTGCCAGCTTTTCTTGCCATCCTAGCCATTCGGATCTCAGTTCTGTACATCTGTCTGTATTCCTTATGATAGTACCTGGCTTTTTCATAGATGAGCTTCCTCCTCGCCTTGTGAAGTGTCTTCTGGGCAAACTTCTTTCTCAGGCGCTTTATCTTCAGCTCTGCGAAATGTTTTCGCTTTTTCATTAGGGTTTCTGGCACAGCAGGAACCTTTTTTTTCTTCTCTTCTACACCCTCCATGGTTTCACCGTGCACAGCTTTAGCTAAAGGCTTTTAGCCACTAATACTCTGGCATCTGGAGTAATGGGTGTCCCAGGTGTAAAAATGGAGTCTGGGATGACAGGCCACAGCATCTGCTACAGGGTTAAAACAGTGTGAAAACTTTTAGTTCTCTAGGGGTGTGTATGTGGAGGATGACTGTTGTTCCATACAGTGTCTGGTCTTCCCAAGGCCTGATTGGATGACTGTGGCTTTTTTCTTTGTACTTTTTATTATTATTTTAAAGAATACAAAATAGTGATAGAAGAAAACAGCATTATACATGGTACAAGATTTCACTAAACAAAGTAATAGGAATCCAACAATGGTTTCTGTTATTACATGATGCTGTGTGCAAATAGTTTTTCAGATTAACAGATATAAACATGTAAGTTTTGTTTTAAAAAAATAAAACAAGAAGTTATAAGAAATTCAAGAGAGGAAAAAAGTCAAGAATAAAAACAAAAATTGTAAGCATTAACTGCCCCTTTCTTTTTTATATATTCATATAAATAGAATTCTCAAAGTAGAAAAGAGTAGGCAATATTTAAAGATTTAAAATTTTTGAATTTAGTTTAACTTGTAATACCACATTTCCAAGAAAAATGAACTTTTTGCACAAGAAATTTAAATAAAATCATACTAAAATACACAAAAATGAAATTGTCCAAAAGTTATTATAAAGAAAAAAATGGTTAAAGCGTATACATAAAAATATTAGTTATGGAAGAACAAAATTAGATAGCATCTTATTCCACATTAGAAAGAAAAAACCATAATCTGTCCTTGGGTCTTATCTCAATTTGGCATCTTACGTCGAGCTTCATATTAGAAGTTTGGATCAAGTTTGGGCATGTAGAACTGTCCTCTCTTAGGCTCATGGGACTCTGGCTATACATACACTCATTATAGTGGCCTACGAGGAGACATGTATCAATCCTTCCAGATATGATAGGGCTCAGGGAAACCTGACCTTCTCAGAACCTCTGTATACCAGAATGAACTTTACTTCTTTCTTTTCCTATAACAACCCTTATCCTTACTCAATACTGACTCGATAGTCCTTGATTGGGTCGTATGTCAATCTACTCTTTTTCTTTCTTTTTTTTTTTTTTTTGTAGAACTGGGAATTGAACTCAGGCCCTTGCGCTTGCCACGGAAGCTCTTATTCCCCTGAACCATCTCCCCATCCCCTAAAAAATGTTTTTGTTTTTTTTTTTTCCTGGCGGAACCAGGTATTAAACTGGGGCCCCTTGCCCTTCCCAAACAAGCGCTTATTCTACTGAGCTATCACCCTGGCCCCGACAATCTACTCTTAAAGTTGAGTGTTGAAGTGGTTTTCTATGCAATAGCTTAAATGCGTCTATGTACTGTATCCCAGCAGAATATAATCATTTTGCAGAGTCATTTCTGTATATATTTATTACTGTCTATGACCCAGAGGAAAGTTGCATGAAACCCCGTGCTGCTACTCCTGGTCCCAGGGCTGCATGGTGGGTGCCTGGATGTCCGGGTCCACGACATTTTCCTGTGCTTCCGGGGTTTTGGCGCTCCTGGGCATCTGGGTCTGAAATGGTGCTCCCGGGCATCTGAGTTCAAGACAGCCAGCCCTCTTGTGCATTCGGGGTTCTTGGTGCGCCCGGACATCAGGGACTGCACTGAATGTGGGGCTGGAGATGGAACTCTGGTTCTTGTGATTGCCAGGTAGGGGCATTTGGGGGTCTCGGCACACCCAGACCTCAGGGGCTAAGACTGCATGATATGTGGGGCCGGGAATCAAAGTCTGGTTCTTGCGATTTCCAGGTAGGTGCTTATGCCTCTGAGCAATCTCTGGGCATCTGGATCTAAGACAGCACTCTCATGCATTCGGGGGTCTCGGCGTGCCCAGACATCAGGGGCTGAGACTGCATGACTTGGGGCCAGGAATCGAACTCTGGTTCATGTGATTGCCAGGTAAGTGCTTATGTCTCTGAGCTATCTCTCCAGCCCCATTACTTGTTAATGAATTGAACAATTTCATTGCTTAAAAGGATGTTTAGTGCCTCAAAGGTGATAAGGAGGGAAGCAAGATTTTAATGGTCATCTTGAAGATGGGGTTCACTCATAGTCTATCTTCCTAATAGAGCCTTCTTCCTGAGATAGCTCAACTCCATTTGCTTTGTCTCGTCTCTTCCAGATAACCACTTACTTGTATAATGAATAGTAAAATTCATATTATATTGCTCCTGAAAGCAAAGTAATATTGGACTGTAGACCTTGGAGAAACCACTTTTTCTGTGCAGCCATGAAGAAATCAGGTAACCTACCAGAGATTCCTCCTCTGTAAGACAGGGCCAGTAATCCTGGTCTAGTTCCAATTGCGTTAATGTGTTAATACCTTATTTCATGAGCACTGTTAAATCGAGGTGTTCCACTTTGGTCTAATTTTTTTGATGATAGATATATCTGGGTGGCTTAACCATTTTTAGTAGATTTTTTTTTTGCAGGACTAGGGATTGAACTCAGGCCCTTGCACTTGCCAGGCAAGTGCTTATTCTACTGAGCCATCTCCCTGGCCTTGAAATATTTTAAAAGCTATATATATTATGCAACTTGAAGTTTTTGAAAATGATAACACTAAGCTCAATCTTTTTGATGACTTAGAGAACCATTGTGATGTGTTTTGGTGCAATATGATTCATATAAACTGTTCTATCCCTCTTTAAATTTTTATTGAACATTATACATCCAGAAGACTTCACATAAGTGTGTAAACATGAGGTGAATCCACTTAGGTGATCAGTACCCCAGTGAAACAGAACATTACCAGACCCCTGAAAAAGCTGATTCACATTTCTTTTTTAGTCACTACCTGTATGACCCAGAGAAACCGTCATCCTGATTTCTGGCAACATAGATTAGTTTTGTTTTACACTTTTTCTCACTATAATTACTTTTGTTTAATAAGGTATTTTAACCATCCTTTCTTATTTATTCTCATGGCCTTTATGTATCTTTCATTTTTTATTTTTCTTGAGACAGGGTCTCACTATGCATTTCAGGCTGGCCTTGAACTCACTGTGAGCCCAGGCTTACCTCCAACTTGCAGTGACCCTCCTGCTGCAGCATCACAAGTTCTGCAATTATACGCATCTTCAGCCTCCCCAGTTGCTGGAATTACCCCCACACCTGCTTTGTGTATATTTCAATACCTTTTAAGTTTTCCTTGTTTGTTTATTTATTTGCAGAACCGGGGATTGAACTCTGGCTCTTGTGCTTGCCAGGGAAGCACTTATTCCACTGAGCTGTCTCCCCGTTCTTTTATTGTTCATTTTTAATTAATTCATTTATTTAAGCTAATCTTTAAATACTAGATACTATTTTAGGAATTGGCATAATGCTGACACAAGACCTGCCCTCATGAAATTTTCCAGAGGGAAAGATAGATAGTAAAAGTAAGCACATAGCTGAGTTCAAATGGCATGTCTGCGATTATCCTCCAGTGGTTGAGGCTGGAATATTGCACGTTTGAGGCCAGTCTGGGCAACCTAACTAGAACCTGCATCCAAATAAAAAATAAAGCCAGGAATGTAGCTCAGTGGTACAAGCATACTTGCTTTAGCATGCCTGAGCCCCTGGTTCAATCATCAGTAACATGAAAAAGGTAAATAAATTTATCACAAATTATATTATATGCTATCACAGGAGTAATTAAAATAATATGAGAGTGAACGAAGCACTTGTAGTAGACTTGCCAAGGAAGACCTTTCTCAGGAATGACAATGACATTGAATAAAAAGCCAGTCATGCAAAAATCTAGGGGAGGCAGACTATCAGTAGAGAAAAGCAAGTTTAAAGACCCTGGGTTGATATAGAGCTTGGCCTAACCTAGTAACTAAAATAGGTCCCATCTGAAGAAAAGGTTGTGAATAAGAAAGTATAATATGGATCAGGTTGGAGGAGTAGGAAGGAAATTAGAATATATCACATCAAAATATGCCTCTTTGACATAAAAATCATTTTTCAGGTGAAGGGCATTAAATAGTATGTATATGTTGTACAGTGGTATTATTGATATATATCACTGTACAACATTTTTTTTGTGGAACCAGGGATTGAACTCAGGCCCTTGCACTTGCCAGGGAATTGTGTACAACATGTTTTATGTACCAATGAAAAAATAAATTTGGGGCCAGGTTTAAAAGTCAGTGGTAGAGTATTTAACATCCAGGTTCTCTCACCAGCATTACAAAATTAGATGAACAAGTTTAGTTAAAAACAAGTGGCAAATGAAGGAAGATTTTTCTTTATTCTTCCCTGTTCTGCCTAAAGATAATCTTGCATTTAATAAGAATACATAGATAATAATAAACAAATTCTCTGTTTTAGAGACAACTCTAAAGCGTAGCCCAGCAATAGCACCAGAAGAATCTACAAACAACTTGTTTCATTGGTTGGTTTTGTTCTTTTATTTGACAGGGTCTTGCTATGCAGCTTGGGCTGGCCCTGTGCTCATCTCCATACCCTGCAGGCTGATCTCAGACTCCTAGCAATCCTCCTGTCTCAACCTCCTGAGGGCTGGGATTACAAACTTGCGCCACCACGCCCGGTTCCTGGCCAGCATAGCATGCGGGTCTGGGGATCAGACTGGAACTCGGGACCTTGTGTTTGCCAGGTAGGTGCTTATGCCTCTGAGCTATCTCCCCAGCCTTTTCATTAGGTTCTTATCATATATTATTCTGCTGTAGTTTCCCTCGGAATCCTAAAATCAATTGTTTTCCTATAATTTTTTAAATTTTGTTGTTGTTGTTGTTCAAGATGCTATATAAGTACACTTCTAAGCCACTAGTTTGGGTTATTTCATCAAAGTTTCCTCTAAAAAATATGCACTGTGAGTATTAAGTTTATTTTTCTCTTACTAATTTGTCTTTTGTTACAGGGGTCCATTCCAACTAAGAATTTGTGAAGGCAGAGAAAAAAATCCTCTCCCTCTTTCAGGTAGGCAAAAAATACTCAGGTAAGAACTTTCAGTGTATGGTTAGGATGCTGGATTTCATTTCTGAGTGTTTGCAAATCATTTGAAGTTTAAGGTAGGAGACTAAGGGCTGGGGATATAGACAATGCCTGTGTGGGTAAGCATGAGGTCCCAAGTTTAATTCCTGGTACAGAAGAAAAACAAGTAGGAAACTATACTGATCTGATCTATGCTGTAGTTGCTTCAGGGATTATGGATGGAAAGGGATAAGGGGAGAAAATCAGTTAGGATTCTGCTCAATTCATTCAAGTAAAAAGCACTTGTGTCTTGAGGACCTGGGGATGTGCTTGCCTAGCACAGGTGAGACTGAATTATATCCCAGCACTGGAAAAAAAAAATCTAGTATGATGGATCAGAGTGGAAGCAATACAGATGGAAACAACAAATTTTAGACCTATTTAGAAGCAAAATACATACAGCTTTTCAGTGAATTAGACAAGGAGTTTAATAGAGGGAATGGGGTTGAGGGAGCCAGGGATGGGGCTGATAGGTGAGGGAAAAAAAAGGAATAAGTTCATTCCAGGGTTTCTTCTAGGAGCAACTAATGAATGGTGGGGTTATCATTTCCTGGGAGGGGAAAGAAAGCTTATTTTTCCCCAGTATTTGTAAAATTAAGACAATCTTTGTCATTGAAATATCCTTGTAAAACCTATTAAAGTACTAGATGAATGTTTGTCTAATTAGTGAAATGAATTTAGTCTGTGATCAACTGTTACTTTTATTATTGTGGATGTATTTGCCCTTAATGAGTCCCTATCTGCAGATTGCTTATTTTTGATCTTATGAGGTCTGAGAAACTGGATTACAAAATTTTCTCCACTACCTACAAATTAATCTCTGAATTATTGTCAGTATCTGCAGCAATCATTTCTGCTTATTGCTTCTAGATGCAGTAGTAACCATGCTCTGGCTTATATCTCCTTTAGCATTTCTGTCATTTGTGGCTATTTTCATTTTCCTCTCACCACTGTCCACTCTCTGGTTGTTATAATCTCTTTTTTTTTTTCTCTAGACTTCCCACTAAAAGGTAACTGTGCTGAAGTTTTTCTCATTAAGACAAAATGGAAGAAGGAGGGAAGGAAGGACAGAGAGAGAGAGAGAGAGAGAGACAGAGAGAGAGAGAGACAGAGAGACAGAGAGACAGAGATAGAGACTGACTTTTTGATCCAATTTTAATTCACCTGTTGCTTATTCAATTCATTCTCATTTTCTTATTCTCTTTCTCTTAGCTTTCTTCTTTTCACAACCAAGCTTCTTGAGTGGTTATCTACCTAAGAATTTTCTCCCAATTTAACTCCTATTTAGCAATCTTTAGTGTTTCCACCATTCTGTTCCAACTGGTTTTGACAGGTTTATCAATGATATGCTCATTGCTAATGTAATTAACATTTCTCAGTCGTCTTTCTTCTTGGCTTTCACCGCCACTCCACTCGTTGTTCCCTTATCTCCTTGAAGTTCTCCCCTCCTTGACTTCTGGTGCACCACACTCTTGGGTTCCTTCCTGCTTTTCCAGGTCTTTCTGACTCTTTCTACCTGTTTTGGCTATTTTTATCAGACAGTTGGTCTCAGAGCTCATTCTTCTCACTGCATGTTCTGACTTGTTCTAACTGGTGAACTCATTTACTGCTCGAGCCTCCGTTACTAATGTTGAGACTCAGAACATGATACCCCAAATTGTGCCTAGATATGCTTGAGAGGCCTCAGAAACTGCCTCAAATTCAACATCCTTCTGACCTTTTCTTGTCTCTGCTCCCCAAGCAATGCAGAGGCTCTCTCTGGAGTTCCTTAATCTGTATTAAGGCTATCCCCACAAAAGGGAAAAAAACACCCCACCATCTATCCCCACGTTGAAATCTCACTATTTCAGAAAAGAAAACTGATGACTTCACACCTGGACAGACTATTTTTTTAAAACAAGGTAATGTTGGTCACTTGGGCTCATTCAAATCCCAAAGAGACTTGTTTCACAAATTAATTTCTATCATTTGCTTAATCATTTAGAACTCTCCAACACTCCTTCTCCCATGTAAAGGAAGGTATATAAGCTTCAACTTTCTAGCCCTCCTCTGTGTTTCATCCTGTAACACTGTGGCTGCTGGTTAGCTAATTATTCTTTGCAGATTTACTTCCTCTTTCTTGGCCTAGCGTTCTAAAATATAAAGAAAAGCTTACATGATTAAAATATTAACTGGTAAGTAATCTTTCTCTAGTCTTACAGAACCCAGGACATCTGTGACCTTCAGATTATATCATAATGTGTGTAAAATGATGCTTAACTTGCAAAAAAGTAACGTGTCTAAAAGATTTGCAGGAATACCTGTAGGAGGCCAATGTTAGTTTCAATGTTCTGGCTGAAGAAAAAAAGACACACACTCTACATGATAGAAATCATACTGACTACATAGCTTTTCTTTTCTTTTTTTTTTTTGTCTTTTTGAGACAGAGTCTTGCTATGCAGTTCAGGCTGGCCTTAAGCTCACTTTGTAGCTCAGGCTGGTCTCAAACTTAAAACAATCCTCCTGCCTCAGCCTTCCGAGTGCTGGGATTACAGGCCCGCGCCACCACGCCCGGCTATCCATAGCTTTTCTGCCCAGTATGCTATTGCACTTCCTTTACCTCTCTTATAGGAGCCCTTTGAAACACCTGGGTTCCCTTAGATGGTCATTTTTTGGGATGATATTCTCTTTTTATCTTCTCAGGGCTCTGGGCTTTGAATAAAGCTGATTTACTTCAGACCAATTCTTTTTCCTTTTGAGTGGTGAGCAGATGGCCTTGAGTCTGGTGAAAGTACCTTGTGTGTGACTCTTGTGCTGTGATTTTTCTCCTATACATGTTAATGAATTTGTGGCTTTTCTCCTACATTGTCTATTATCAGTTCATTCCAGAAAACATTCATCAGGCAAAAGAGAGACTTCCCTTTCCTCTACAATGTCTACTTGAAAAACAGAGTTCTCTTGTGAATGCCAGACAAAGGTACTGCTTTTGGAATGGCACTAAAATATGACCACTTGTGTGTAGGCACTACAAACACATTCAATAGGCCTAGAATAAAATTAATCTTATCTGAGAACCAGAATATGCCTCCCCTATATATAAAGCATAATTGAACTAAAGACATATAGAGGTTGAGAAAAAGCAGATGCAAGAGAGCTTTCTGTCCTTCATTTGCCAAAAGGCAGGGTTTAAACTTACAAAGACTAAAGGTATCCTGGTCCTCCTATTCAAGAGACAATAAAAGACAATAAAAGTTAACCATTGAAAACAACTTTGTACTCTTACTGCTCTGGAGATTACACCAGAAAAATCTAGATTAACAACATTAGCTTTTGTTTTCTTCAAATTGGTAACCCTAATAATTCAAAATATTTTTCTTTGTCTTATCACTTCCCTCTCTCTTTTTTTTTTTGGGCAGAGCTGGAGATTGAACTCAGGCCCTTGTGCTTGTCAGGGAAGCGCTTATTCCACTGAGCCATCTCCCCGGCCCTTTACCACTTCTCTAAAATTTACTAATTTTTTATTGAAAAGGCCGTGTCAGCTGGAATTCAAAGACAACTTTTTGAAGCATAGTCATTATTTACTGCAAAAATATATTAATAAAAATATAAAAACTTTCAAAAATACATAAAATATATGAACAAAACAAGTGAGCAAAGCCATCTCTGAGAACTAGTCATATTTTGGTACTCTTTTGAAACTCATCAGAATGGGTACTCAATGCATTGTGATGCAAATATTTTATTCACTTTTAAAATTTTTAAAAAAATCTAAGCCCTTTTTATTATTTATTTACTTATATATTTATTTGGTGGAACCGAGGATTGAATTCAGGCCCTTGTACTTGCCAGGCAAGCGCTTATTGTACTGAGCCATCTCCCCATCCCCGATGCAAAGATTTTATCCTAGTGCAGAACTAACTTTTTGGAATTCAACATGCAAGCTAGAACTTGTTGCTATTAATTGTCTCACGACTTCCTACCACCAGCCATAAAAATTTGTTTGGTACTTCTTTTTGGTACTAAGGTGCCTCCCAGAACCAATTAATGATGAATACCAAGGTATTTTGGGTGTCGCCTATGTATACATGAAATATACATGTTTATAAACTTGTTACCTTTTCTCTTGTTAATTTCCCTTCTGTTACAAGGCTCCATTATAACTAAGAACTTTCGAACGTTGCAGAAAAGTTTTCTTTCTCTTGCACCTGTATAACTGCTCATCTTTCACTATCCTTTTTTGTGTATTTGTACATGGTAGGAGGAAGTGAACCTAGGATTTTACACACTAGTCGCTAAACAATGCCCTACAACTGAGCTACACATGCAGTCCTTCTCCATTATCTTCATGAGTGTTATCATCTTCTACCTGGCTTAATTGTTTCTTCCTCTAGGAAACCTTACTTCATTACCTTCACTAGTTTAAGTTTCCCTCATAAGTCCACACCTTCAAATTTCTTACTGGAAGCAGTGTGCTGCTTAGATATTTCTCTAAAATGATACTTATTTTATTACAATCACTTCTTTAATTTTCTATGTGCCCCATACAATGTAAGACACATGGGGATGTTCAATAAATATTTAAGGAATGAATGCATGAAATATGTTTAGAATTGTACATACATAAACTCAGGGTGATAGTTGAAAGCTCTAGCGTGAATGAACTACATAGGATTTAGAGCATCAAACTTCTTTGTGTGTGTGGTGCTGGGGGTGGAACCTAGTGCTTGCAATATGCCAAGCAAGTACTCTGAACCATATTCCTGGAGCTGCATGAACTTTTTCTCAGGCGATTGAAAAGAAGGTAGAAAAAAGCATTGCCATTTTTAATTTCTATTAGGCATTCTTCCTCTCATACCCATTTAGGAAAGGAGAAAAATATCACCAAACTTGATATCTAGAAACTGATTTCTTGTTTTTTCTTAAATTAATTAATTAATTTTTTTGTGGTACCAAGGATTGAACTCAGGACCTTGCACTTGCCAGGCAGATGCTTACACTGCTGAGCTATGTGCCTGGCTCCCTAGAAACTGATTTCTTGAACTCACTGCCTACCTAAGTAGTTAAGTAATACAGATATCTGTAAGGTGATGGGAGTGTGTATGTAAAGTCTCCCTATCTGTTATTAGAATGTGAAGTCAACAGGGGAGGATGTCAGGAAGGGAAGCATCTGTAAGGAGAAGAAATTCAGGCTGTTACTCCATGGGGACAGACTGAAATCTTTATCAGGTTTTGTTGCTGCTAGCCTTGGTGGTGTGGGTATTCTTTTTTTATTGTGCAGTTAAGCACACACTCTGGCCTCAGAAATTGGAAAATCTGAAAGAGATCCCAGGGAAAGTAGAGTTGCAGGTCTAAAGCTAATGCTCTCTGAAGAAACCTGTTGTGGTTTAGATCTTAAGTGTCCCTCAAGGTATGTGCTAAAGGCTTGGTTCCCAGCCTGTGGTTGTACTATTGGGAGGCAGGAAACTTTAGGAGGTAGGGCCCTACTTAAGTAATAGGCCATTGCGGTGTGTCCTTGAAGGGGATATTACGACCCCACATTTACTCGATCATAGTGAGATTATTCTTGAATCTCTTAAAGCAGATACTAGTGGTAAGGCTGTAGTAGGGGTGGAGATTTGCCAGAAATGCAGGGATCAGGCATCCCTTTCCATTCCTGCCAGTGGTGGTCCAGAGATTGAGGGATGGATGATTGTAACTGAAGGATGTAGAGCTTAGGGACTTTTGAAGTTGTACTTTCCATTGATTTACCTGTTTTTGTTTTCTCCCATGAAAATATAAATTCCTTGATGATAGGAACTGACCCCCTATCTGTTGGATTGATTGAATAGAGCTGCATGAATACTTCCCTTTAGAATGTATTTTTAAGCGTTATCACATTAGCGACTTAGGAGAGTAGTTTGGTGTTAGCTTTATAATTATCAATTTAGCTGGGCTAAATTACCTTTTCAAAATTCCATTTCTTGTACCTTCTGTTCATGGTAGTATCCATAATAAGCCCATCATTTTTTTTTCTATTCCCTCAGACCCCAAATTTCCAATTAGTTCTCTGAAAAGTGCCAAACCTCATGTCAAGAACCATCTTTCTTTGTTGTTTTTCTCTACAGCAAATACAATGTACTGATGTTCTGTTTACTCTACTAAATTGTTTGTTTGTCTTTATCCATTATAGTGTAAGCTCTAAGTGGTGAGGGAGACTTTCTGTTATGATTGCTGGTATATCTATAGATGACACTGCATCACACATAATGTTTTCAATAGATATTTGTAGAAGGAAAGTAAATCATCTCATTTCAAGGAGGCAAACTTCAGTATTTGTCTGGTAATGAATCCTGGTTTAATTGAATTCATAAAGAGATCAAATGAATAACAGATATTCAAATGCTGTGTTTACCTATAAGCTTAAATGCCATGCATATCTTGAAAACATTGTTTGTTCATACTTTCATTTTTTAATGTGTTTGGTGCAGGGACTATAGGGTGTTCAGGGTCTCACTACATAGATTGGACTTGTAGAGATACTCCTGTTTTCAGCCTCCTAAGCGCTGTGATTACAGGTGTGTGCCACCACACCCAGTCTCAATTGCTGTCTCAGTGCACCGCAAGGGCAGGGCTGGAACAGCACACTGGGGATTGAACCCTGGCCACTGCACTCAAACTCTGGCTGCTGCATCATACTTTTAATTTTGGTTTGGTTTTTTCTTTTCAGTACCAGGGACTGAACTCAGGCCCTTGTGCTTGCCAGGCAAGCTCTTATTCGACTGAGCTATCCCTCCAGCCCTGCGCCATACTTTTAAAAAGAGCCCATAGGGGCTGGGGAGATGGCTCAGGGGCTGGGGAGATGGCTCAGTGGAATAAGTACTTCCCTGGCAAGTGCAAGGGCCTGAGTTCAATCCCTGGTTCTGGCAAAAAAAAAAAAAAAAAAAAAAGCCCATAGAAAATCTCAAGGATTGGCATAGTGCCTGCCTACCAAACACAAGGTTATGAGTTTGATTCCTGGTAAAAAAAAATTAAAAACTAAAACACACACACACACACACACATACACACACACACACACACAAGAAAACCTCAAGGAGCTATTTTATTTTACTATTCCAGGGAGAGTATGTTCACGATTGTTTGGCTAGGACACCAATCCTCTACTGATTTTGGCTGTCTTAAAATCATGATGACTATTTCTAATCTGTCTGAACCTGAACATATTTACATAGTTTTTCAGTTGTAGCAATCAGTTTTATAACCCAGCATTTTCAAGATTTGAAGTAAGAGAAAAGAACATTAAACTATACTTTTAGGATAAATTAGTATCCCAAGATTATTGCCTTATCTTACTTAAGATAAACTGTGATTTCTTTTTTTTTTTAGTGTATTTTTTTTGTGGCAGGGTCTTGTGGTGATCCTCCTGATTTCAGCCTTGCCAGTGCTGGGATTATAGGGTACGCCACCATGCCCAGACTCTGGCTGATGCAGCCCGACCTTGGGGCAGGGCTGGCAAGGCATGTGGTGCTGGGAGTTGAACTGCAGGGCCTGACCATAGACCCTGTGCTTGCCTAAGCAGGCACTTGAGTCTGCTGAGCTATCTTGCCAGCTCCAAATCCTGCTTGCTTACTTAGTGTGGCTCAACTTAACTTGCAAATTGATACTAGACAAATGTTTTAGAAAATCATTATGGCCAGGAATGGTGGTGCATAGCCAAAATGTCACAACTCAGAGAGGCTGAGGCCAGGGGATCACAAGTTTGGGCACAGTGTGAGGAAGTAAGTGAGAACCTGCCTCAAGGAAAGAGATGTGGCTACAGTTCAGTACAAAGGTCCTGGGTTCAATCCCCAGTACTCAAAGCATCTACTTCATGTGTGGGAGGTTTGTCAAATCAGGAGTTTGTTGGGTCCATCTGTTCTTTCTTAGAAGGCAATATTTGCTAATCTATAGAAATAACAAAAATTTTTGATATTTCCTCAGGTATTTTCTTTTACCCTTCCTTTTTTTTTTTTTTTTTTTTTTTACAGAACTGGGGATTGAACTCAGGCCCTTGTGCTTGACAGGGAAGCACTTATTCCACTGAGCCATCTCCCCAGCCCCTTTCTTTTACTCTGGTTGTACACTATCCTATGTATATTAGACTACATCATCTCTTTCGTTATGTTTCTCACTCCATGTTTTAAATTGATTTAACAATGTTGTGTGATTCAAAGATCGTAATTTTATCTGTGAATTTTCTCTCACAACTTCTGGGATAACTCACCTGACAGTGACCTGGATGGCAACTATTACATAAAATAAGTTTTATATGGTACAGTAAGCCACCATTATTTTGTATTCTACTATGCAACTCATCACTTTTAACTAGCAAGTATGAGAGCACCATTAGTATTTAGTAGCAACTTCTTCTGCTCATAGAAAGCACACTATTTTTTCATTTCAATAGTTATGATGTTGTTAAAGTAAATTCACAAATTCTTTCATGCTCCTCCTTTCCAGAGGTAGGAATTAATTTTATTTGAGAGTGAGCAGAACTTACAGAATCACTTCTCCTGAGTAGCACATAGCAGAAGCTGTGGTGTATAACTTCCAGAAGTAAGCCATATTGGCACGATGGCTTCTTTCCTGCTTCTCTTTGTCTTGGATCATTTCCTCTGGGGTGAAACCAGCTACTGTGTGAGAGTACTTAGGTAGCCCTGAGGCAGGAACCATCTGGTGAAGAACTGAAGCTTCCACTGAACAGTCTGTTGCTTGGACCTTAAGTTCTGGGACGATCTAGACCTAGATTGTAGGTAACTAATTCTAAGATGTACTATGATATGAAGAGGAGTCCTTTCATGTGAACATTCTTATGAACAGAGGTTTTCATTTTTGCCAGAGTGTCAGACTTTATCTTGTGACATACAGAGAGCAAGGAAACCAGTAATTTGTAGTGAATAAAGAGTCAACATTTCTAGGTTTTATGGAAAGAATTACAGGAAATCCTGCACTATAAAACTGTTTAATTTTCTTAAGGCTACGCCACATTTATATTAAAAAGACTTGGAATTATTTGTTTTGTGATCTCTGTATTTGAATGATGAATATCACCAGGGGAGTCAGTGCCATACCAGAAGCAAAAACTCATATGGATTTAATACCTTCTCATGCCTCTGCAAACTTACATTTAATCTAACATTGCATTCAGTAGGTCAAAATTCAAACCTACCCCTCCTCTCTGATGGGAAAAGTACATTTACTTAATTTTGCATAAGATTTGCTTTAGGAAAGCTTAACAATTCAATCCTTGTAGAACTGTGAGTCACAGCCCCAAAGCAGTGATTAAACAACACAGTGTGTAAAGGTAACTTTTGTTACCGCTAACTATCCTGTGATCATGCCAAAGTCATATCTATTCCTGGTAGACCTTGTAAAGCATCCCACATATTAGGAGAAAGGACATAGTAGCTTTCAGCAAGTGTTTCATAGTCTTATCTTTCCTTCAAGCGTTGGCTGAAGCTTATGAAAGATGAGTGTGGGGCTTGGTTTTTTCCGTTAGTGTACCCTCCACACACAGAATGCCCAGACCGAGTTTAGAACTAAGCAGATACAGTTAGAATTCCACTAGTTGCTAGCAGCATGGTTCAGCAAAGTACATAACATTCTGGATGTTTGGTATCCTTATGTCTAAAATGAACATACTGACTTCATTCTCACAGTGTTCCTCTGTAAAGATTCAGTGAAATAATGTTTGCCAAAACCTGTCACATGGTAGACACCATTGCTCTTCATGCTTTTAGCACTGCAAATGTAAATCACCACTCATGCCTCCCACCTATACGTACTCTGTAACATTCCCTGCTGCTTACTCTAGGGCCAGTGCTTGTTGGTGATTGTTTCCTGAGTTCGTTATTATTTTTTATTTTTATTTTATTATTATATGTATTTGGTACAGGGTCTCACTATGCAGATCAGACTCATAGTGATCTTTCTGTTTTCAGCCTCCCCAGCGCTGGGATTACAGCTGTGCACCACCACAACCCAGTCTCAGTGGCTGCCTCAGCATGCCTGGGGGGTGGGCCAGTGCAGCATGTTGTGCCAGGAATTGAACCCTGGTCCCTGTGCTTGCCTAAGAGGGTGCTTGGTCCACTGAGCTATCTCTCCAGCCCTCATTATTATTTTCTTAACAGTTGAAAGTTCTACAATGAAATACATAGTATAGTCTGTCTAACTTTCTCTCCCTCTCTCTCTGTCTCTTTATACTACCTAATATATCTTTACCAACAAGTGAGTTCAGATAAAGAATTATGAGAGTAGAGTTTCCTTTAGAAGCTGCTGCCTCCTTGCTTTTGTCTTTTCCAATCATGAAACTTTTCTTTTAGAAACACATGTTGTTTAAATGTGCATCAATTTTTTTATCATTATCTACCATTTCTGTGCTAACCAGAATCAGTGATTTCAAAGAACTTCTAGATAAGTCTGATCCATCATCTATAACTAAATTACTGTGCTTATGCACGTCATGCTTTTCTCCTTAAACCAGTGGGTCTCCAACTTGACATCAAAACTGTGAAGAGCATGTTATAAAAAACGATGCCTGGGTCCTATGTTATTTCAGTTGGATTCAGCAGGGCTGGAGTAGGATCCAGGCATCTCTGTATGTTAAGCAAAGATTTTAAAAAGTCTATGAGGGATTATAATATATGTCAAAGTTTTGAAAATCAAAGGCATGAGCCCTTTTTTTTTTAAAGAATAGAGAGCATGATCTTTCAAAATGAAGAAAATGGATCCCAGTGTACAAGTTGTTATTGAGGGTTATTTCAGACTCCTGCCTTTCCTTTGCCCTATACATCTAGTCCTTTAGAAAGCCTAATACTTCCTTTCTCCAAGACATGAGTCTGCCCACTATTACCATTTCATTGGCAACTTCCTAGTCCAGGTATGAACTGCTTACTATGCAGCCTCAAACTGGGTTTCTTATTCCATTCTTGACCTGCACTAGTGCATCATTCCAAATGACAGGAAAAATAATCTTTTCAAAATCTAAGATAGATTGTCATTTCTAACTTAAAGCTTTTCCATGACTTCTTTCCATACTTGGAGCAAATCCCAAGTAAACCTTCACATGGTCTTTATATCGCTTTTCACTGTCGATTGGGCCCCATTCTGCACCACTTCTCTTTTGCTTGGTGGGCTCCAGCCCCACTAGTTTTCACTTGTCTGACATGCCCACATTTCCTCTACCAAGGACTTTTAAAACTTCATTTTTCTACCTGAAAAACAGTTGTAACCATTGTGAAGTTGGTTCCTTCCTTCTTTAGATTTCAGCTCAAATGCCATCTACCCAGTGAAGTTTTCCCAGCGTCCTATTCCGAGGTGTCATTACCCTTCCTTCACTGTATTCCTTGACCTGCTTTTCCTCTGAATGTGTGAAAACTTTTCATGTTTTTTGCAGGACTGAGATTGTACAATTAACTACATCACCAGTATTTTTTATTTATTTATGTTTTAAATTTTCAGTCTTATTGAGTTGCTATGTTGCTCAGGTTAGGCTGGAACTTTTGCTTCTCCTGCTTCAGCCTCTCAGACTGCTGAGACTGTAGATGTAACCACCATACCCAGCTCTGTATTCCTTTTTTGTACTTAGTATGGGGTCCATAGGGTCTTACTACACAGTTCAGACTCGTAGTGATCACCTGTGTTCAGCCTCCTGAGAGCTGGGATTGCAGGTGTGTGTGCCACCATGCCCAGTCTCAATCACAGTCTCAGTGTACCTTGTGGGCAGGGCTAGCATGGCATAGTGGGGATCAAACCCCAGCCACTGAGCTCTGCCTAAATAGGTGCTTTAGTTCACTGAACTGACTGGCCCTCCATATTCCTTTAATGATCAAGAAAAGCTTTACAAGGCTGGGGAGATAGCACAGTGGAATAAACACTTCCCTGGCGAGTGCAAGGGCCTCAGTTCAATCCCCAGTTCTGCCAAAAAAAGAAGGAAGAAAAGAAAAGCTTTACAGTACATTGAGGATGGAGACCGTCACTGTTAGCTTTAATACAGCCTAACAGGAACTTTACAACAAAGAAACAGTAAATATTCTACCATCTTTAAGGAAGCAAATAGCATTCAGGTAATCTAACACGAAGTACTCCCATGAGACAGCATATGCACCAAGGTCTTCTAAAGGTGTCCTCTTGTTATATCATCATTATGAATCCTTCTGAGGAGTGTCTCAGTGAGCCACGTCGAGGCTGTTGTCTAAGCAAACAATCCGCTCATCAAAACAGACCGCCAATGTGTGTCAAAACAGAACTCCCTGACTATAATTTAAATTGTCAACATTTGTCCCACATGCCAAAGAATTAAGCAGGTGATCTTTTATGAAAAGATCATTTGTAAGATGAAATTGCCAACAGTAATGAAGATTTCCTTTTTATTGTTAGAGCACATTAACTGCACACATTAATGGGTTTCAGTTTAAATAATCACATACCTTTCTGTTGGCTTGATCATGTCATTAGTGAAAGTTTCCTTAGCAGTCACATTCCTCTTGAATCCTCAGTGGAGTCCTGAATCCACTCACTTCTGGTGCTAGCAATGCTGCAGGCAGGCAATGGCAAGCCCTGTGGAGCCCCTCACTCCCTTCCTTCTTCCTCTTTATCAGTGAAGTCTGTGGTTGGTGTTTCCTGGGAAGCTCCCCTCTATTCCTGATAACTGTGGAGGCTACCCAGCTGATAGGGCAAGAATGTAGCCAGCTGCTGGAGATAAACCACTGCTTCACAGAGCACAGTGCTAGTAATGCAGCAGGCTTTCTTGGCTAGTAAAATTTTATGTTGAAATAATTTTGAGATAAGACAGAGAGGTCCTGGGGATGGGGAGATAGCCCAATAGAATAATCATTTTCCTGGCAAACACAAGGGCCTGAGTTCAATCCCTGGTTCCGCAAAAACAAAAACCACCACCACCACCAACAAAAAAACCCCAACAAATATATGTATACCCTTTAGCTATCCCTAATGGTAGCTACATAGCTCTAGTTTTACCCATAGAATGCTTTTGATGGCCATGATCTTCCAATGGGAATACTTTAGATCTAAAACACCTGTGTGAGAAGGACCATAATGAGGTACACATGTCAACTAGCTGCTTAAGAAATTAGTTTACATAGAATAGGTTTAAGTGCTCCTAATCATTTTGTCTTGCAATTAGATACTACGCCCTTTTCCCTTGATCACTTTTTATTATATTTTTATTTTTATTTTATTATTATTATTATTATTATTATTATTATTACTTTTGAGTGGTATAATTTATTTATTTATTTTTCATTTATTTTTATTTTATTGAAATACAAATGTCAATCAGACAGTTTCAAAACACCATAACCATACAGAGTCGATGAAATAATACATTGCAAAGATCACTTTTTTTTTAAATTGCTGTTTCCTTCTTTCAATGCCTGGACTTTGTGAACTGGCAGTTTGATTGAGTAACAAGGTGTTTTTGTTTTGTTTTATTGGCTGAACTGGGGATTGAACTAAAGCCTTTATGCTTGCCAGGTAACTGATTATTCTACTGAGCCCCACAAAGTGCTTTGTCGACTGTGGGTCAGAGCAAAGTTCCAATTTTACTTTGTCTTCAGTCAAGATGAAACGTACACATTTTGAAGTAGTCAAGGCATGAGAAACAGCAAATAGTTGGAGCATGTATTTTGCTAAGACAGTGATTTAGCAGACAGAACACTTAAGCCAGGCATCTTTGACTTTTTTCTATTCTATTGTATTTTTTGATGTAAATTTCTAAGTCTAAATCTAAAATTGTGTTCTCAACTAGAAAGCTTTGGGGCTGGGGAGATAGCTCAGCAGACTAAATGCTTGCCTGGCAAGTGTGCCTGGCAAGCATAGGGACCCAAGTTTGATCTCCCATACTGTATGCCATGCTGGCTTTGGAACCCCAGGCATGCTGTGCTAGCCACCAAAACTGGGTTTGGTGGTACTTGCCTGTAATCCCAGTGCTGGGGAGGCTGAGACAGGAGGATCTCTATGAGCCCGAGCTGTGTAGTGAGACCCTATTCCAAACAAATAAATAAATAAATAAATAGATAAATAAATAAATAAATAAATTTAAACTAGAAATCTTTGCTCAATTAACACAACTGTTTGGGCCAGATGAAAAACTATACATTACACTCCTATTTGAGGTACTTTGTATTTTCAGAGACTCACAATCTAGGAGACAACCATAGATCATGGATTTGCAACAAGCTTTACATTCTTGTTTGACTCTATTTTTGGTTTTCTGATGTGTCGCTTTTCTTCTGAATACCAATGAGCCTTTCAGTGCTGGAGTATGAATTTAATGAAGAGGATTTTTCAGAAAACACTCGAACTTCTAAAAGTGGTTTAGTATTATGTGACAAGAGAGCTAAGGAGGGAAATCCTAGGGGCCTACCACTGAATTATGTTTGTCATGGGATTTATCTGAGAATTGGTGCTCATTGCTTTCTTCTTGGCTTTAGCACTGACCTTAAATAGACCTAAGTCTTTTTTTAAGACCAAAGTCTTGGTCTTGTCCTTGATGCTGTTCAGTTCTCTGTAAAGCATACTTTACAATTTGTGTTCTTATTTTGTCTTTAGGCATCTTACATCTATACAGAATGGCACAATAATTGAAGCTTTGGGTGTGTAGCTGCCAAAGGACAGAATTATTAAGTGTCTGAGTTTGGAAGATAGTCTGGATTTCTTTATTTCTATAGCCAAGGAAATTCATTGTTTTTATTTTTTTGGTGGTACCAGGGATTGAACTCAGGCCCTTGTGCTTGCCAGGCAGGCACTTATTCCACTGAGCTATCTTCCTGGCACCCACCAAGGAAATTCTTCTTGACCTTAAAACCAACCTAAGACACAGCAGGCCTCCACTGCCCCCCCTGGTTTCAGGTGTGTCTATTCTTCTCTAACAGCAGAAAAGACCTCACATTTTAAATAACAATCAAATGTCATTACTTTTCAATGTAATTTAGCTTTGGCCCTGAAATAATTTGGCCAAAATTAATCTAATAGTGCAGAGCTCTCTTACATCAAATCACAAGAATAGCACTATAAAAGACTTTTGAAAATGTTAGTGAGGAGTTAACTGTAGTTTTTACTTTGGCTGTTGACACTGGAAAGTTTTTGCAGCTGTAGATTAGTTGCACATTTAGTTTTGTTTTATTCTGACTTGCCTTTATTGCCTTTACCAGACTCTTAACTCCATCAGTTCCCTTGAGAGCTTTTTCCTCATCTAACTTTTATTCACATATGACTGTGCATTTCTGATAGGGTTAGGATTCAAGAGAAAGCTTTTGATTTGAAGTCTTTTTTTTTTTTTTTCAAAGCACTAATAATCTCAGGATTTCCTGTTTGTGGTAGTGTTAGAACATTTTAGACCTAATGAGAGTTGGACAAAGACTTAATTAATAAAACTCTTGGAAGATAGGCAGTTGAACAGCCCTATTTGGATGTGATGTAGTTAAAATTATCTTAGATTGAGGTGTTAAAATCTTCCCTGCCCTTCATAAAGTTAGTTCAGTAGAGACAGATAAAACCAGTCGCAAATGAACAGAAAAGAATATTTCTGTCTTGTTCACTGCAACTGTCAAAAGAACCTCCCTTTTTGAGTAACTACTACTTCTTACTGTGAAACTCAGTCCTCTAAAACACATAGATTTGTGACATGAAATCTGTTACTCTTGCCTGGAGGATCTGAGTCATTGAAATACTGAGAAGTAGCCTGGAGTTCCAGAATACAACATTCCACATCTGCTCTACACCCCAGGCACAAAGGACTTTGAAGCTTCTTTGCAATCTAGCGTTCATGTTGACCCTTTTACATAGTGATGTGCTTTGCTTTGGTCTGTCGTTTACCTGAATTTCACTTTCTTCCCAGTCTTCCAATAACCTCCGAGTCCTCTATGTGGTGAAAGTGGCTGCAGGACAAACATATGGTTTTAAGGTACTTGAATGAAGAAATATGGTCACTGAGGTATTGGTTCTACAGGAAAAGTAAGAGTTGAGTCTGTTGGATGTCATTGTTCTGGATTGCTTTTTAAGTTGCTCCTTCTGATGTAATACTGGCTCAATTTTCCAGTTGAAAGGAAGACATGTAAATACCTTCGTGCTGCCTTCCAGATGCACATTTTTTTCTGGGAACAAAGCATTCTTCAACACAGTACTCAGTGGTGACCATAATCTGATGAGGAACTTCAGAAATCAACTGAGTTAGTCTTTGGAGAGGCAGCTTCACTAATGGCATAGAGCTCTCATGCAAAGCAGCCAGAACTTCTTTGAGACCTCATAATCTTTCCTTGACCACACATCCTTGTGCTTCATGTCAATGATAGTTAACAAACTAAATTTTACTGCTGACCATCTTTTTTGGGTTTCTATTTCTTTTTTTTTTTTTTGGCAGAACCGGAGATTGAACTCAGACCCTTGCGCTTGCCAGGGAAGTGCTTATTTCACTGAGCCATCTCCCTGGCCCCAACGGTTTCTATTTCTTGTTTGGCCTTGTTTTTCATTTTATGTCTGCAAAAATGGTTGCAAACTTAAGAACCTTGCATTTATCCTTAAAAAATGTTTAGATTATTATTCAGACTTTACCTTTTACCCATAAGGGATGGAATCTATCCCTTATATACACACACACACACACACACACACACACACACACACACACACATATTTTAAATCATGTCTGCCTGGGCCATTTATTTTCTATTTTATTTTATTTATTTGTTTATGTTTTTATTTATTTTTGGCAGTAGCGGGGATGTGTATTGTTTAAAAATATCTAAACAAGCATTTGCATAGAAGATTTTAGCCTAAATGTCAATGTCATATCCTTTAAAGTAGGGGCTGGATGAGACCTTCAGGGATCTTCATTTTGCATATAACTTGCTGTGTTACCTTGTGTGTCTCTTTCTCAGTTTCCCACTCCATGAGAAGGCAGCTTGCTTCATTCTGTGTACATAATTTCTGTTCAGTCCTGATATTTTAGAGACTTTTCCCACTTGGTTTCTAGAAAGTTCTCCGTGACTACGAGTTTTACTTTTCTAAGGTTTAACCAGCTGCAGTGTTTATTACTCCTTATCATCCAGGGATACTGCATAGTTTTAGTTTTGTTTAGTTCTTAATGGGAATTCCCAAAAGGCTGCTCTTTCAGATATATATTTGATTGTGTTTTCTCAGGACTGAGGACCATTTTAGCTGTGGCTGGATTGCGATAATTCTTGGGAACTAGAATTAGTGTAGCGTCATAGTGATGGAAGAGAAATATTCGATAACAGAAATGATGTGGAAAGCTGTTTAAATAGAGAGCTGAGGGAGAATGTTAAGTCATAGAGGACTCCACAGATGGCCTTGGAAGCAGAGGGAGGCCTGAATTAGAAAGCAGAAATCATTCATTCTGTGTCAGACTCATATATAAGAAATCTCAAAGTGTCAAATCAAAATTTAAGCTTATCTAGGCATGCTGGCTCCTGCATCTGTAGTCATAGCTACTCTGGAGACTGAGGTAGGAGGATCACAAATTTAGGGCTCTCTGTAGCAATTTAGGGAGGCTCTGTCTCAAGAATACAAAGGGCTCAATGGTAAGATGCCCCCGGGGTTCCATTCCAGTACTGGGAAAATAAAATAGCTGTGCCTGTGGCATGGGCCTATAGTGTCAGCTACTGGAGAGGCTGAAGTGGAAACATTGTTTAAGTTTAGGACTTTGAGTCCAGCCTAACCAACATGGTGAGACTGTGTTATGATCAACCAATCAAGCAAGCAAGCATGGTGATGCTTTTCTGTAATCCTAGCATTTTGGGAGGATGACTGTGGTCAAGCTCAGACCAAACGATATAGAAAAATCCTACTTAAACAGTAACAACAACAACAATCCTTGGAGATGTAGCTCAGTGTGAAGGGTCTGGGTTCCTGGGTCCAATACCTAGTGCCACAAAAATGGATAAATAGGAAAATTGCCAAATGAAAATATAATTCATTCTTTTTTGGCATGGGGGAATAAACATGCTGTACTAGTAAGCTATACCCTGGCCCTGAAGATAATCCATTCTGTTCACAGTGGTAATTAATCCAAAAAGCTTGGAAATCCTGAGCAATGGGGCCTGTTGATGTAAGGAAGCCAGGTGCTTAGTGGCTTAATGGCATCCAGGGACTTCTAGATCCTAAAGTATTGGCATAGGGTCATATCACCTAGATATTATCCATTTGCTGAGCATTCAGTGGTAGATGTTAGAGGGGTAGAAGCTGTTATTGGTGTGGAACTATTTTGGGCATGGGTAAATTTCTTGCTGAAGTGAAGTAGGTTCAACACTGATGTCATTTGTAGGAGATACAATGGCATGTATATTCCTCAAACCCCACTGATGTACTTAGATGCCTGGGAGTGAGAGGTAAGAAAAGAATACACATTTATTCTTTTTTTTTTGGCAGAACTAGGGATTGAACTCAGGCCCTTGCACTTGCCAGGGAAGTGCTTATTTCACTGAGCCATCTCCCAAGCCCAAGGATACACATTTAAAAGCTTTGCAGTTATCCTCAAAATGTGGCTTAGTTTGAAAATAAAATGATTTGGTCTGTGGAGATGTAAAGTTTTGTTCAAAAAGTTGTGGCTGGAGTAAATGTGTTACCTATGTTGATTCTGAAAAATGAATTTCTTTGGGGATGCTCCCCAGAGTTGTGTATAAATTATAGGAACACAGAGATATTCAAAGCTTAGAAGAATGAAAGTTCTTCATATTCTAACATCTTGTTCCAAGCCCAATTCTGGTATTACAAGGAGCTTCTCAAGTGTTATCTATGTAGTCAAGAATAGTAACTGGAGATCTTTGCGTTCTTAGTATGTCCAAAGGAAGAGAGAATTAAAGTCCCTTAGGGAGACAGTACTCAGACAAACCACCCTAACATCATTCATAACCTTGGATTTTGTCTTGTCTCTATGTAAATTTCCATTCATTGTCTAAGTCAGATTGCTTTCTCCAGATTTAGTAACTGCTGAAAGCCCTTCCTGAATAGAACATTCCACATATGTCCTGGGTTGCAAGGACACAGGAGCTTGAAACTACTTTGCAATTGAGTCCTCGTGGTGACCTTCTAATGTGAAAAATCAAGAACAATTAAGGAAAGAACAACATTCTGTTCTTGGCTATGTGGAAGTGATTGAATTTTTGCTAGCCAAGTCCTGGAACAAACCTCACAATAAGATAATGTCAACAAATTTAGTGCATTTGGCTTCCAAAAGCAAGTCTCTTTTTGCTGCAGTTTCTGGGAACTAGCTTGTTGTGCAGTTATATAATATGGAGAGACAACTGCTTTTTCTCTGGAGAGACAACTGCTTTTTCTGTGTGTTAAAATATTCCTAGAGATGGAGCACTTGGAATCCTGAACACAGGGAACTGTGGGACCCTGGTGCACCAGCTGAGAAAATAGGCTGGCTCTTAGACTGATGAGGTGAATAACTGAAAGAACCCTACTTCTAAAGGCTCAGTAAAGTGAGAAAATGAAACAGCAATCTGATTACCTGTGGGTACCTCCACAGGGAAGGGGGGTTATGCATAGACTGCTCCACCCTTCACAGGGGTTATCTTCAGACATGTAGTGTATAGGTGCTGCTGGTCTCTTAGACCAAGGCTTGGTTCACAAGTCTTCTAAATCTCCTTGACTGTCATTGTCATGTTGGCCTGGAGACAGGTTTACTTATGCAGTCTTCTCAGAAACTCCAGAATGAATACTTTTGGGAAAACAGATATTCTTGTTTCTTTTTTCCTTTTTTTAGCAGGACTGGCACATGTGGGAGAAGAGTTTTGAATAAGGAAAGTGGGAAGAAAAATGGCAGATGAGTGCTAGGTTATGTAGAGGCTTTATAAGCCATGATGAATTTGAAATTTTTAGAAAGTATTTTTATACTGTTATTTTAAAATTTTAACTTTTTTCCTCTATTAGTGTTTTTTTTGCAGTATCTTAACAGTAATATTCATTTTGGTACAGGCATATAATATATCTCCATCACTTTCAATCTCTTCATCCCTTTCCCCCTTATCTCCCCTGTCCCCTGATTCCCTTTCCCATCTCCAAAAGTTTACCTCTTTCCTATATTCTTTTGTTTCCTTTCTTTCATAATAAACTATGTGGTATTTAACCTTCTGTGTCTGATATATTTCCCTTAGTATTTTATTATTATTATTATTATTATTAATATTAATTATTTTTACTATTATTTTGTGGTACTGGGGATTGAACCTATGGCCTTAGCACTGTGCTACATCCCCAGTCCTTTTTATTTTGAGGCAGAATCTTGCTAGTCAGAGCTGCCTACATTAAGCTTGAATTTGGAAACCTCTTGTCTCAACCTCCCTAAATGCTGAGATAAAATTTGTAATGACATTGGGAAATTTTAAGTCATGGTATTTGACATATGTGGTAGAAAAACTTACCTTGATTTGTGTAGGAGTAAAATGAAACAGGGTCAGTGAAGATTTGTTTATTTATTTATTTAGTTTTGGTGGAACTGGGGATTGAACTCAGGCCCTTGTGCTTGCCAGGAAAGCACTTATTCCATTGAGCCATCTCCCTGGCCCTTCAGTGAACATTTGGTAGAGTGTACCAGGGTCAGGTAGAGATGATAGGAGGTAATAAGAAGTGGTTCTAATTTTGAAAACTTTGCATCTTTCTTTGAGGAGAGGGGTGGGTACTAGAATCAAACTCAGGATGTCACACTTGCCAGGCAGAAATTTTGCATCTCAGATGTGCTTGAAGATAAACAACAAGGCAAGAGAAAATTGAGGATGACATAAAATTCTTTGTTCAAATTACTGGGTGGAGATCATGCCAATGATTAAGACAGGGACAGTTATTACTGCATTGGGACTCTGAAGAGTTTTGTGTTAACAGTGTTGAGTGTATATAGTTAAGTATTCTAAATGCCAGGCTGTAAATATAATAGGTCAAGAATAGTCACTTATCTTTTTATTTCCAAAGTCTAGTATCTGATATATAGTGGGTATGCAAATAGTTGAAATGGATTAAAGTACTATTTTTCTTTCAAAAGCAAAAATGAGAGCTAGAGAGTTTAGTAAAGATCTCATTATCCCTTCAGTAGAAGCTGCTCCACCCTCCATATCTGGAATATCAAGTTTCTATTCTCTGTGAATAGTTTTCCTTTTTTGAGACAATTAAATGGGGGTTTTTTCAATTAATGGAGCCACATCTTCTCTTCACTATATTGAAACATCTACATCTTATGTGGAGGAGTCTAGATTCTGGTGCTTCCTGAAGAACCTACTTGCAGCTCCCAGCTGCTCTAGGCCCAGAAAAATAAGGTCTGTCATACTCTTTCCTTGGGGGTTTTAACTGGGGTAAGGATATTCACTTTGATGCCTTCAATTTGTACTCCTATCACCTTCCTAAGTTGGGAAAATGTATGGTGCTCATATTCTGAAGATGATGGTGAAGATATAGAAACAAGAATTAACTTTGCTATCCACAACGATACTGCCAAAGAAAGCTTAGAACCTTGTCTGTAATTGAATGAAATGTGCAGACATTGCCATTATGGGACAGAATAAAATCTTTTGCAAATTTTATTATAATAATTATAAAGTCTACCTACCAAATGTTAATTTGTTTGCATCTTTGTCAATAGCTTTTCTTTTTTTTTTTTAAGTCAAAGTTTTTTTTTTCCCCTACCAGGAATAGAACCCAGGGCCTTGTGCTTGCCAGGCTATACCACTGAGCCATATCTCTGGCCTTCTTTTTTTTGAGAAACTGGGGATTGAACTCAGGCCCTTGCACTTGCCAGGGAAGCGCTTATTCCACTGAGCCATCTCCCAGATTCTGTCAATAGCTTTTCAGATGGAAAAGCTAAAGGCTTCACTTTACTCATTGGCTCCCAACCAAATGAACAGCGCTGGCCATTTCAGTATGAAGCATTGTGTGAGATAGGAAGAATCCAGGAACACACTGGCCTGGCTTTATATTTGAGTAGTATTTTAAAAAACACTGCAGTTATTGTCCTGCCTTTGCAAGATATATTTTCAACAGTTGCAGCCAGGGCTATTTTTCTTTGTTTTCCCATGGACTGTGTTAGTAGTTTATAGGCAGTTCAGAGTAATATGTATAGAGTCTAAAATAAAATATATCTTTCAAAGAAAGGAATTTGAAAATCATTACTATTAAAACAAATTTGTGATTTAAAAATATGCCTTCATTAAATAGCAGTCCAACATATTTAGGTAAGTTAAAACTTAAAGACATCAGGCCCAGACTTGTTAGGTTGAATCAGACAGAACTTTAAAAGAGATAATCTCTGGATAAGAGAATACTGATGATATATATTATACCTACATTCAATTCTAGGATTTCTTTTGTTTAATGGAGAAAAGATTGAAAAACCTTGTTCTAAAAGGAATTAAATCTTCTTTCATTTACTTGGCAAGGTAAAAACTTGAATTCATCATGGGTTAAATTCTAATTGTAGTAAAGGTTTCATTCTGAGATCAGTCGGTTCTTTTATGTTTCAACAATTGTTAAATAACCCTGTTTAAAAATGGACAGCCAAAAAAAAAAAAAAAAAAAAAAAAAAACACCCAGCTAGATGTAGCAGCATGTGTTTTCTGACCCTCAGAAGGCAAAGTCAGGAAGATTGCCATGAGTTTGAGGCCAGCCTGTGCTACATAGTGAATTCAAGGCTAGCCTGAATTGCATAGCAAGACCCTGTCTCAAAATTTTTAAATAAATAAATAAAATAAAAATGGACAAAAGAGCGAGTCATGGTGGGACATGCCTGTAAATCTGGTACTCTGGGGGACTGAGGCAGGAAGATTGCAAGTTCAAGCCAAGCCTAGTCAATTTGGTGAGATCCTATCTTAAAATTAAAAGGGCCTAAAAATAACAAGGTAGAAAGTATTAATTATTGAATCTTTGATGTAATTCAGGTATAAAAAATAAGATACACAAAGAGCTACACTCTCTTTATTTACTGATAAGAGACATATGCTATAATAATGTCTGTAAGTATAATATCATGTATGCACCTTCTATGATACCAAAACATTATGAAAACAGTTTGCAATGTATTAATTTATGAAATCCATCTTGTTAAGGTGTCTTAAAACTGTCTCATTGATATTTGTACTTCAATAAAACAAAAAGAAAAAAAAATTAAAAGGACCTAAAGATGTATCCCAGTGTTAAGGCCCTGTGTTCATTCACCAGTACTGAAATAAATTTTAAATAGATACTTCTCCAAGGAGATATGCAGTACAAATAACTACTAAGTACATACTCTTAATATCACCAGTAATTAAAGGAGTATAAATTAAAAACAACACAAAATATCACTTAACACCCACTTGGATGAATAAAAGATAATAAGAAATGGTAGCAAGGATGTGGAAAATTGGACATTCATACATTGCTGGTAGGAATTTGAAATGATGTCACTGCTGTGAAAAACAGTATGACATTCCTTAAAATGTTAAACATATAATTGCACATGACCCAGCAAGTCCAGTCTTAGGTATATAGCAAAAGAAGTTAAACCAGGCCTGTACAAAACCTTTACACAAACATTTATAGCAGCATTATTCCTAAAAGCCAAATGTCCGCCAACAGAACTTATACAGAAAATTTGCTATAGCTATATGATGGCACTATTATTTGACAATGAAAGGGATGAAGCTTGAAAATATGATTATGTTTTTTTGAAATGTCAAATCCATAGAAACATAGTAGTTACTAGGAGCTGGGGAAATGGAAATGACTACTAATGGGTATGAAATAACTTCTTTCTTTTTAAATTATTTCTTGGAGGTAAAATAATGTTTGGAAATCATAGTAATGGTGATTGGACAAAGCTTATGAATATACAAAATAACCACTGAATTGTATGTCTTTTTTTTTTTTTTTTTTTTTTTTTTTTTTTTTGTGGGACCGGAGATTGAACTCAGGCCCTTGTACTTGCCAGAGAAGTGCTTATTCCACTGAGCCATCACCCGGCCCATGAATTGTATGTCTTAAGTGAATTAATTTTTTCATATGACTTGCTTCTCTGAGCTATTGTTTAAAGAAAAACCCAGTAAATCATCTTTGTATATGCTAAAACCTTTGACATGGTCTATATTTTAAGAAAAAAAAAAAGGGTAATCAATCCATGGCTGAATTTTACCATTTAAGAAAACAAACAAACAAAAAACTAGAACCAGATGTGGTGGTGTATACTCTTTTTTTTTTTTTTTTTGGTGGGACCAGGGATTGAACTCAGGCCCTTGTACTTGCCAGGAAAGCGCTTATCCCACTGAACCATTTCCCTGGCCCATAGTGTATACTCTTAATCTCCACTACTTAGAGGCTGAAACAGGAGGATTATAGGTTTGAGCCCAGTCTGGACAACTTAGATCCTGTTTCAAAATAAAAAAAATAAAAAAAGAGCAAGGGGAAATTGTATAGCTTAGTGATAGAGAGCCCATGTATTTGATCTTCAGAAATAAATAAACACGCAATTAGCAACTCTAATGACTTCCTTTTGAAAGAGCTCTGTGGTATTAACTTTCAGGTATTAATGGCTACCTGTTGTCAAAAGAATAGACAAAAGTTTTAATTGCAATTTGCTCTTAATAAAGAACTCCTAGTATTTCAGTTCTGTATGTTTGTGTGTGTTCCTAGGAAAATGATTTCCAAATATGATTAATTTTCTTTCAGAATTACCTATTAAATGTGGGATTTTTTGATATAAGATACCTGGTATATTATAGTTTATCCCTCAGAGTATCTGTTATGTGCACTTGTAAGGTTTTATTTCCTAACAGTGTACAAAGAATTCAGGAGAAAAAAATCCTTATTATTCACCACATTTACATCATGATAACATGTCACTATGTAATCTGTGCAGAACCCACCTCCCCTTTTCTGTTGAGGATATGTGCTGAGACTCCCAGTGGATAGCCTGAAACCTTAGCTAGTACAACTTTGTATGTATTATGTTTTGTCCTATACACATACACCAATGGTAAAGTTTAGTTTGTAAATTTGGCACAGTCAGTAAATAGTAACAATAATAGAACAGTTGTTAACAATCTATTGTGATTCTATTGTTCTTTGAACAATCTATTAGACTAAGTTATTAGGATCTGTCCTTAAAAATATTTCATTATACTATTACCCTTATAATATGTGATGACACTTAAAGGAAGTACTTTTATGCCTTCTCTTTGACATGTTCAGATTGCCAGATCACTACTTTTGTGTTTTGGGACCATTACTAAGTAAGATAAGCTTTACTTGAACACAGGCACTGTAGCACTGAACTGTCAGTCTCATAACCTAGTTGGCTTATAGTTGGGTAGCATGTATAGTATAGATATACTAGATAAAGGGGATGATTTATGTCCTGCCTAGGCTCAAGTGGGATGGGAAAATACTTCATCATACTATTTAGAAAGATACCTCATTTACAACTTATGAAATGTTTCTGAAATGTCCCATCAATTTTTTTTTTTTTTGTGAGATAGGGTCTTGCTATGTAGTTCAGGCTAATCTTTTCCTCACTATAGGGCAGAATCACTTTGAATTCATGGTAATCCTCCTTTCTCGGCCTCTTGAATGCTGAGATTACAGGCATACACCTCCACATGGGCTCATCAGCTATTTTTAGAACTTAGTTAACTATGGGAGGGAGAACCATAGTGAGGATGGACTACATAGATAAGAGGAGACTACTATAATAGCGCCAAACTATATTCTTCAATATTTCTCCAACTATTGACAACAATAAATGTAATATATTAACAAAACTAAGGACAAGAACCACATGAGCATCTGAATAGATGCACAAAAGTCCAGCCCCTATTCATGATTTTAAAAAAATCTCACAGAAAATTGGGATAGATGGTCTTTAACTCAATGTGATAAATGCTATCTATGACAAAACAATAGACTTCATACGAAATGGTCAGAAATGGAAAGTTTTCACTTTGTAAGATCAGGAACAAGATAAGGATATCCTCTCTCAGCATTCATTTAATATAGATCTGGAAACATTAGCCAGAGAAATTAGACAGACAAGAAAAAGAAATAAAAGTAATAAGGATAGGAAAGGAAGAAGTTAAATTTTCAGATGACATGGCATTCTACATAGAAGATCCCCAAAATTCCACCAAAGACATCTAGATTTAATAACTAAACTTAGTAGCATAACTGAATACAAAGTCAACACTAAAAAATCAGTAGCGGTCCTGTACATGAATTACAAATACACTCAGAGAGAAATTAGAGAATACCTTTCAGAATAGCATCCAAAAATTAAAATACTTAGGAGTCAGCATAATGAAGGAAGTAAAATAATTTTACATTGAAGAATATGCTACTCCACTGAATAACTACTTTAAAGATAACAGTATGCAATGTATGGGTGGGGAGATAGGTCGTCATTCTAAATGCCTATCTGGCAAATGCAAGGGCCCAGGTTCATTCCCTGGTATTGCATGCTATACCACCCCTGAATCCTGGGCACACCATGCAGACCATGGTGGTGTGTGCCTGCAATCCCAGCGCTGGGGGAGGCTGAGACAGGAGGATCAACACAGAGATGAACTGTGTAGCAAGAACTGTGAGGCAAAAAAATTAAAAAAAGAAAAATATGGTACTCTAAAAAAGGAGATGGATAATGAGAAAAATGGAAAGATATCCTTGTTCTTGGGTAGGAAGAACCAATATAATGAAAATGGCCATACTTCCAAAACTGTTATACAGATTTAATCCAGTCCTGATCAACAAATAGCATACCTTACAGAATTAGGGAAAACAGTCCTAAGATTCATTTTGGAACCAGAAGAGATCTAGAATAGCAAAAACACCCTGGGCAACACAATCCCTGACTTGAAATTGAAGTATAAAGCTGTAGTGATAAAAATACTATGGTATTCACAAAAAGGAAAAAAAGAAGATCCAAGGATGAGGGAAACAGACTAAGAGATGCAGAAACACCTCCACACATACTCATCAAAGTTATTTTTGACTAAGGGCACAAACACATTCAGTTCAATAATTGGTACTGGATAAAAACAAGTTTTTTATATTTGAAACACTAAAGCTAGGCCCATATCACTCACCATGCTCTAAAGTAAAAATGAATCATAGCTCCAAGTATTACAACAGAAACTTCTGGAAGATACAATAGGTAGAACTCTTGAAGACAGGAATAGGCCAAGATTTTATGAGCAAAACCTCAATCTCATGGGAAATATCACAATGAATCAGTAACTAGGATTTCATCTTATTACAATGCTTGGGCATAGCAAAAGAAGCCACTAGCATAGTGAAGTGAGAACCCAAGAGCAGTAAAAAATGTTGCCAGTTGTTCCTCAGAAAAATGACTGATGTCTACATTCTATAAAGAACTAAAAAAAAAAAAAATCAGGCCCTCTAAATTTATAAAGACCCAATTAAAAAATGGACATCTGAACTTCTCAGATAAAAACAAAGAAATGGCACATAGATAGATGAAAATGAACAGTATAACTGGTCATTTGAGAGATGCAATTTAAAACAATGCTGAGATGCTATCTCATACCAGAAAGAATGGTTATTAAGAAATCAACCAATAACAAGTGCTGGCAGGACTGTGAGGAAAAAGAACCCTTCTCCACTGTTTGTGAGACTGCAGAGTGGGGCAACTGCTGTGAAAATCAGCGTGAAAATTCCCCAGAAACCTAAAACTACAGATTCCAGTCAGTCCAGCTAGTCTTCTTCATATCTTCCTGAAACAACTAGAAACATCATACTTCAGCCACACTTGTGCACCCATGTTTAGAAGCAGTACAATTGTAATAACTAAATCTTGCAAACAACCCAAATGCTATCAACTGATGAATGAATAAATAAGATGTAGTTTTTTTTTTTTTAACACAACGGAATACTACTGTGACATAAAGGAAGATAAACTTGAGACAGAAGGATGCATCTTGAGACCATCTTGAGTGAAATAAGTTGGATACCCCTGTGTAAATATTATTTCATTGGTGTGAGAAACCAGAAGTGTAAATAAGGATGAAAATATATAATAAATATTGGAAAATAAGAGGAAAATGTTCAAATGGAAGGTGAACAAGGGAGGTAGGAAAGGAAGGCAGGCAAAGAAAAAAAGGAATAGAATGGAAATAAAGCTTTTGTAATTAAGGAGAGGAGAGAGAGATTGGAGGGAAGGGACAGATGGGGAAAAAAGCATCAAGTTATACAGAGGTACAAATTCTTTATGACGAGTGATATGTACTTCTAAAATTACCAATAAAATTAGTTAAAAAATAGTGTCCTGTTTATCCTTTCCCAATTTCCTATGGTGATCACATCTTCTATATCTAGTATAGTGCCCAAACCAAGAAATCAATATCAGGATTTTACCACTTTCAAATTGGGATATTATGTTGCTTTTACTTAAGGAAACAAAATGATGAAGGTAATCTACTGTTAATCTCAAGTATATTTTGATAGGTGCTTCTAACCCTGAGTCAGTGCCTGTGATTCTATAGGCTAAAAAGAAATAGAATCTCATGTTTGCACCTGAGCTGCTGTCTTCTTGATTATGAAGCGTTACAAAGGGCTATGAAAAGCTATGAACCTATTTAATAGTTAGTGATGTATTAGGTAATGTCTGGCAACCTATGAAACACTTTGGTCTGTTTACAGAATTGCATAAAATTCAAGTGCCATTATGAATACCCTCTGATTCGTGTATTGCCATCAAGCAATTTTTATAGCCACATATCTTGGTGAATATGTGAATACTTTATATTAGAACACTTAAGATTCAATATACTAAAGTCTCTTTGGTTTGTAGACACAATAATTCTTAAGAGGCAGGTAACTGCCTCTGTTATTCCTGTCCCTAGCACCTGATAAGTTACTGTGGAATGAGGAGCTGTCTATCAGCAGAAAGCTGGAGTTTGACATTTTTTTTATTGCATTCCTATTCAGTTTCTTAAAGTATCCTCTGTGGCAGTTTGTCTCCCACACTTTCTGGACCCTCACACTCTGATACCCAATCTGTAGGTATGTCTATGTCCTATCCCCTTATTGTTGAATATACCTTTTCAATCAGCCAGAGAAATTTAGATATGTGGCTAGAAAGGAATCTATGGTGTCAGTGCGGTCATCTCATTAAGGAATTATTAAATAGAGCCCATCTAGGGCTAGCCCACCAAATAACCCCTGTAGCGTGGCATTTGCCTTTGTTGAAGGTGTTACTCCACTGATTACTTCTGCTTCCTCTCCCACAACTCTGGATGTTCAATTTGTGAACTAGCAGTTGTTCTTTCATTGTTTGAGATAATGCTTTGAATTACGGCTTTCTATAACTGCTTTGACATTACTGGAGGCCAGACCTCTAATCTTATCAGTTGTGTTGGGGAGGGAGGATGAGATCATCAACACTGGCTCTGTGTTTCACTTTTGTGAAATCACAAAGCACCAGGCACTGCTACAATTGGAATGTCGTATCTAGAACATTGATGAATCTGACATTTGGTAAGCCAGAATTTTTGTAATGAGGAATACTAAATCATGCAAATTAACACAACACTGAGATTCTACCTTACCTCATAAAAGAATGGCTGTCATCAAGAAGTCAAATAGTAACAAATACTGGAGAGAATATAGGGAAAAAGGAATGCTCCTATAATGTTGATAGAAATATAAACTAATGCAGCCACTATCAAAATTGGGCTGGGGAGAAGGCTCAGTAGAATAAGCACGTGCCTGGCAAATGCAAAGGCCTGAGTTCAATCCCTGATTCCTCAAAAAAAAAAAATCAGTATAGTATGGAGATTCTTCCAAAAACTAAAACTAGAAATTCCATTTGGCCCAGCTATTCATCTTTTAAGTATCTTCCCAAAAGAGTTAAAGAGCCGGGCGTGGTGGCGCATGCCTGTAATCCCAGCACTCGGGAGGCTGAGGCAGGAGGATTGTTGTGAGTTCGAGACCAGCCTGAGCTACAAAGTGAGCTTAAAGCCAGCCTGAACTGCATAGCGAGACCCTGTCTCAAAAAAAAAAAAAAAAAGCCAAAAGAGTTAAAGACATCATATTACAATTTACAATGATACATGTATACCCATGCTTAGAGCAGCACAATTCATAGTAGCTAAAGCTTAGAAATGGCCCATGTGTCTATCAACAGATAAAAAAATGTGGTACTTAACACCACAGAGCACTACTATGCCATCTTTTATTTTATTTTATTTATGTATTTTTTTTTTTTTGAGGAACAGGGATTAATCTCAGGCCCTTGCGCTTGCCAGGGAAGCGCTTATTCTACTAAGCCATCCCCCCCAGCCACTATGCCATCTTTCAAAGAAAGATAAACATGAGTCATTTGTAGGAAAATGGATGCTATTTTAATTTAGAGGAGAGATGAAACTCCCAATCTGAAAGTTACCTGGGAGGATTTTGTGTACTCTAAAACCAGAGAATGAATTTTAGGAACAAACAGAGGTTAAGAGCAGAATATATTTATTGGGGGAAAGAAAGTTCTTGTTCAAGAGAGGGACAGATGGGGGGCCTGAGAGGGTTGTCCCCAGGCAGCTGTTTCTTCCAGGGACTTCTATAGAGTAAAACCAAACAGGTCTAAGGTGGTGGAGAACATAGGAAGTCCCTTAGGTGGGCATGAGGTGGGACAAAACTATGGTCAACCAATGAGTTTACAAGCACCATTGCTCAGGTAAAAGTGATTAAGTCCAGGACCAAATGGGGAGGTGAGTCACGTAGCAAGTCAGTGTGAATATAAAACAGGAGTTTATCCAGTAGCCAGCTGATTGCCATTGGATTAGTGACTCTTCCTGGCTTCCTCAAGGTGATGATCAATCCCGAATGCTTATCTTTAAGGAGGTAAGCATTTGTTTGATCTTTGGTCTCTAGATCTGGCCCACAGCAGGAACATCCGTCTTGTCTCACAATTGCAACGTATCTTGTCTTCTGTGCTGTCTCCTTGAGGGCCTGGCCCTGTTGGACTGCCTTTAATATTTCTATTTAACTTGGCTGCCTGCAACAATTTGAGACCATCAATATTCAGTGTAATAAGTCAGACATATAAGCTTAAATATCACATGGTTTGTCTTAGATGAGAAACCCACAGTAAAAATAAAGGACAATACAAAAGATAGAAACAGAGGGAAGGAGGGTACCAGGAGATGAAAAAAGGAACTTGGATGTGTTATGTGTGTGTACCAACTCCACACAGGGAATATAAACATGTATTGCAAGCATGTACAAAAAAGAAGGGGATCCAGAGATGGGTGGGGAGGGGAAGAGGAAGGGAAACAATAAAAAATCATTAAGATGTGTTATGTACATGTGCCAACTTTACATAAGACATATAAACATTGTGTACATATGTGCTTAAAAAATTAAAAATAAAAAAGGTAATTCTGACCTATTGCAGAAGGAATAATGAGTCTATTAGGTTTGTCTTATAAATAAACATTTTATATCATTTTTCTTTTCATAAACTTTGTCCCTATATATACATTGTAATAAAGGACATTATTGAGAGGCTGACTATCCTACTGGAACTGAAGTTATTATTTTTCTTGATGTTTGTAAGTTTCAGTTAAGGGCAATAAAATTGTATTTAGTTCTCTTTCATTTCTAGTGATGTTTTGTGTCATTGTAAGAACCTAGTAACAAGATCACAATGGAAGCATTGTAAATTTTTTTTAAAAATTAAAATACAGTAGCTGCAGGTCTTAAAGTGTAAGCCTAATTCGCATGGTGATAATGTGTCTACTTGTGTTTTGAACCTATCTGAAAAATTATATACTTTATAAATAACAAGGAATCAAAAGCAAAATCTTATCATAGGGCTAAGTAAGGAAATGTCAAAAAAGATGACAATCTTTTTATTTCTTTGTTTGCAGAACCAGGGATTTGAACTCAGGCCCTTGCACTTGCCAGGGAAGTGCCTAGACAATCTTTTTAAAGATGAATGGTGAAATTGCATCCTCAAAGCCACTTATTCATTGCAAAATGCTAATACTGCAATAAACCTGAATGAATTACTGATGTTTTAGTTTACAGAAAACAATTCATACTAACAGCTTTTGTCTTAAAAGAAAAACAGATAACACATGTGCCATAGATTCACCATAGCTCTAAAGTGTTGGAAGAATTAAAATGCAAGTTAAGAGTTGAGCAGAGGACTCTGTAGATCTGGCTTGACCTGCTTTGATAGAGAAACTTGGTAGCAGACTGAGGTCTGAGGTCCGTGTATTTTGTTTTCTGGTTTTCAGTTTGCTCCTAAAAACTCACTGTTCTGGCATGCCAGAGCTAGGACTTTTTAAAAAAATTAAAAAAATTTTTTTTGAGAAACAAATAGCAATGAGACAGTTTCAAAACCTATTAGTAGGACAAGAACTAGGACTTTTATTGGAAAAATATACTCCCATTCCAGTCTCAAACCCCCAAATGTTATTAAACAGTAACAACAACAACAACAACAACAAAAAAAACTCCAACACTGTAACAATTTGCAAAAGGATTTATATAGTAACATATTAAGTCACTATACCTAGATATTTGATGCTTAATTGATTAACAGAACTTCTTTCCTTCTACATATTTGAATCCTGATTTTTTTTTCCTTCTGCATAGCAATAAATACATAACATAACTAGTGGAATATTAGACATCAAAATGCAAGTGAAAAAGCAATGCAGAAAGTGTTAATGATAGAAAAATGGCCAAAGTGATGAGAGGAAGATGTGCTGAACCTTGGTACTATTTTCTCAAGAATTCTTGTGCTTTTCCTGCTTTGACCTGCTCTCACAGGGCTGCATTCCTTTGCTTGTGCAAAGGTGGCTTCTCAGTAGGTTTTACCAATGAGAAATCCTGGTGAGAGATAGAGCTTGAGGGGTGGAGAAAAGGGAGAAGATAGGATCTTTTCTCTTCAAGGGATGCTTTGCAGTGATTTCATTATCTTCCTGAGAAACAACTGCTGCTGTGGGCCCTGCTGGCTCACCTTAGCCCCTGGGCTGAGAATTCCTTTTTTTCCTTTGGCCCTTAGGATTAAAGGTTGTAGGCAGTCCCTGTTTTGTGTGTGTGTGTGTGTGTGTGTGTGTGTGTGTGTGTGTGTGAATCTTGAAGTTGCCTCGCCACTCTGCTGCTAATAGTCTTTTTTGTGTGAAACATTCATTGGGTTCAATTCCATCCATTGCAAAATACTGAAGAAGTGTCGTCTATTTTTCTGTTCAGACTGATACACTGTGGTGTTTGGTGGGTGAAGATAAAAAAGTATGAGCCTGCGGAGGGGTGAGTGAGATAGTAAATGCCTGTTATTCAAGTACCTTTAAATTGAATGTCTTACAACTCTGATTGGCACTCAAGCATTACAAGTAGATAGTTGTAAAACAACACTGAAGCCAGAGATAAAGCAACTGAAATTGGACAACTGTTTATATTTCTTCTGCTTCCAGTAACACTGGTCCTGATAACAGGATTGCAATTATAATTGCATTTTGGTGTTGGTTCTGCTAGTGTCGTGGCTACGTACATATGATTGGTATTAAATTTTAAAAGTTTAATACCATCTGTTCTGTTTCTCCCTTTAATAGAGTCTTGTTAAACAAAGCTTTTTTTCAAATACTTTTCTGCTTATTGAGATGGTGTTATGGGTTAAATTATGTCCCCATCCCCCAAAAAATGTTGAAATTTTAATCCCTGGTACCTAGGAATGTGAATTTATTTGGATATAAGATCTTTAAAAATGTAATTGAATTGAAGTCATACTGGATTAGGGTGAGCACTAATCCATTCATTGTTTTTCTTATAAAAAGAAGAGAAGAGAGATTTAGGAGAATGTGAAAGAACAAATAGAACCTGGAGTGATGAGTTTCTTTCTTTTTTTTTTTTTTTTTTTTTGTCTTTTTGAGACAGGGTCTCACTATGCAGTTCAGGCTGGCCTTAAGCTCACTTTGTAGCTCAGGCTGGTCTCGAACTCACAACAATCCTCCTGCCTCAGCCTCCCGAGTGCTAGGATTACAGGCATGAGCCACTACGCCTGGATGATGAGTTTCTTAGGAAAGGAATACCAAGGATGGCAGGTAGCACCAGAAGTTAAGAAAAAGACATGGAACAGACTCTCCCCTACTGTTTTCAGAAGGGGAAGCTTGTCCCTGCTGACAACTGACATCTTACCACCACAGCCATGAGAGAATAAGTTTCTGTTGTTTAAAGACACTTTGTGGTTTTTTGTTATAGGAGTCAAAGGAAAATAACATGGTTTTACATGATGAAGGAAAGGTAGTAATCACAATGCAAGACATGCCTTTTTCTATTACTGATATCAGGTAGTACTGGTCTTATAAAATAAGAACTGATCCTTTGATGTTTTTCTAGAAGAGATTGTGTATTTCTTTTTTTTTTCCTCTTTAAATTTATGATAGAATTGTCTTTTATTTTTATTTATTTATTTTTTTTAGCGGAACCAGGGATTGAACTCAGGCCTTTGCGCTTGCCAGGAAAGTGCTTATTCCACTGAGCCATCTCCCCGGCCTCTGATAGAATTGTCTAGTGAACCGAGGCCTGTAGATTTGTTTCTTATGAGCCTTTAAATAATGAATTTAATTTCTTTAATCATAGGTTTATTCATATTATCTATTTTATCTTGTCTTGTTTTATGTTTTTGAGGAATTGGTTCATCTTTCCTATAGTGACAAATTGAAGCACAAAATGTTGTGTACAGTGTTTATCTTTTGGAAGGGTAGAAGATTTATGTTGACATTCCTTAGCTTATTTATGATATTGGTGATTTATATATTTTATATTTATTAGTCTTGCTGCTCTTATTTTCTTGATTTCTTTTTGACAACTTGGAATTTAACTCTGAGATTATTAAGGTACCTACCTAGTTTTTTTTTTTTTAATCAAATCAGGCCAGACTGGTCTTGGATTTTCCTGCCTCATCTCCTGAGTGCTGAGATTATAGGCATGTACCAACATGTCTGGACTTGATTTCTTTTAAAGAACTAGATTTTGTTTTACTCATTTTCCCATTATTTTCTAATTTTCAATCTCATTGATTTCTTTTCTGATAAATATTATCCCCACTTCTTGCTTTGGGTTTACTTTTTGTAGTTTCTTGAGGGTAGGAGCTTGATAATTGTTTTGAGTCCTTTTCTTATTTCTAACATAAATTTTTAGTGCTATAAATTTCACTTTCAGCATTTCTGGGGCCTCATCCATATTTTAATGTCATATTTTCATTTGTATTAATTTCTGTTTGCTTTAAAATTTGCTTTTAAATGTAGTATTTGACCCAGAATTTAGAAGCAAGTTATTTTCCACATATTTAGGAGCCTTTATAACTTTCTTTTTTTGTTCCATTCTATTATAGTTAGAGAACAATCTTCTGTATGACTTCATTTTTTTTTTTTTTTTTTTTGGTGGTACCAAGGATCGACCTCAGGACCTTGTATTTGCCAAGCAAGCATTTACTCCACCTAGCTATCTCCCTGACCCCTACTTCAGTTCTTTTAAATTTGTTTTATGGCCAAACATATTGTGTATCTATGCTCCTTGACCATTTGAAAGCATATTACACTGTTATTGGGTGATATGTTTTGTATGTCAATTTGATCCTTTTGGATGATTTTGCTAGTCATCAACTCTGTTGATTTCTGTCTAATATTTTTATCAATTTTTTAGTGTAGAGTGTTGAAGTTTTCTATTGTAATTGTCATTTTGTCTATTTTTCATTTTTTATTTATTTCTTAGTATATTTTGAGGCTCTTTACTAAGAATGTCTTTCTTTCTAGATCCTGCTGTGGCCCTCCCTCCTGTCTTTTTTTCTCCCTTGCCTATTCCCAAAGGCTTTGTATACCCTAAGAAAGGGCTCTACTACTGAACCATATCTCTAGCTTTCTCATTAAAAACCTTTCTAAAAGAATATTGTATTCACTCTTCAATGTTCATTATCTTTTAAAGAATAAGGTTATTGAGCCATACTTTATTTCTTGGAGCACATTATTGCCCTTACAAGTAGTTTTGAATGAATATTCTCGATCTCAGGGAACTAACCATTTTCTTAGAAGCTATTAAACATTTAATTAAATCAGGTCAAATTACTAAAGAAAAAATCGTGATAAAAGAGCTCATCAAATAAAATATACTTAAATGTATGGTTGATTAAAATGCATTTGGGTGTTCATATTCTGTTTTATAACGTAAGTAGAAAGAAAAGGAGAGAGATGCTGGGAAGCAAGTATATTTTGTACACTGTGAGAGCTTATAATTGTGCTAGCTTTCTCATTTTTATAGCTGAGAAGTCAGATTATTTGCTGTAATAGTGTTTATGTATTTAATTTTATAATATTTAGCCTAAGAAGGACATGATAATCAATAAAAGTCAGGTTGTTAAAGGAAAGAGGGGGTGCTGGGGAGATGGCTCAGTAGAATAAGCACTTGCCTGGCAAGTGCAAGGGCCTGAGATCAGTCCCTTGGTGCTGGGTAGATGGCTCAGTGGAATAAACGCTTCCCTGGCAAACACAAGGACCTGAGTTCAATCCCCAGTTCCACCCCCAAAATAAATAAATAAGTAAATAAATAAATAAATAAAGGAAAGGGGAAGAGCAATAAATATTAATTTGACAAGTGAATGTCAAGTCATTTTTATTTCTAAGTACAGTTTTACTAAAGTAGTCAATGTTACTGAAAAAGTTGATAAAAACCTAAGGGAAGATAGGTAGGTTTCTGCTTAAATATGTTAGATAAGTGTTTGTCTTTAGGAACTAATACTATTTTTGATTTTTTTGAGACAGGGTCTTGCTATGAAGTTTATGCTGGCCTTGAACTCACTTTGTAGCCCTCGCTGGTGTCAAACTCAAGATCCTTATGCCTCTGTCTCCCAAGTGCTGGGATTATAGGCATACACCACCACAGTAAGTGCTAATACCATTTAAGGAAATCTCATTTTATTTTGGTTCTGTAAATAATTGGGCAGAAAGGAGGTAAGTGAGGAGGCAATAGTGAAAAATATTAGTACATCTTTAGCAGCTATGCAGCAAATGTTACCACCTCCCATCATCCTCCTTTCTGGTAGCAAGTGCTGCTGGAGAAAATGCCATGCAAATACTTCTGATTCATGCTACTAATAAGAAAATGCACAGGATGTAATAGTGTACACCTCGGAAGAGCTGAGGAGTGGTGCTAAAAAGAAAGAAATGGTTCTAAAAGTTTGTACAATGACTGTTAAGCACCCCCACCAATCCTAAAGAACACTCCTGGAATAGCAATGGAAGTTACTGTTTGTTCTGAAGAGGTGGAAGCTTTAAGAGGAAGAGCCCAGAGAGAGGTTTTATGTCATTGGTGGCATACCTTAGAAGGAGATATTGGGTCTCCACCTTCCTTTCTGCAGTACTAAGTATTGAACTTAGGACCCTGTGCTTGCCAGGCAAGCACTTATTCCACTGAGTTATCTCCCTGACCCCATGAGTCCCCATCCTTTATTTTCCTCTTTTTTGCTTCTTGACCATGAGATTAGTAGTTTTGTTTTACCATCACCTGCCACCCTCCAAAACCATGAGCCAAAATAAACCTATCCCTCTTCTGCTTTTCCCCCTTTTCCCTTTCCACTTTTGCCTTCCTCTTTTCTCCCTCTACCTCTTTCTCCTCTCTCTTCCCTCTCTCTTTCCTATATGTTACCATCTTCCTCCTTCTTCACCCCTTTCCCTTTTTCTCATTTTCTTCCTTTGCTTCACTCTCCACCCCTCCCTAACTCAGACTACAGACCTTGTACTGAGCTATATCCACAGCTCTGTCTGTTCATCTGTCTATCTGTCTGTTTATCTATCTGCGGTCTGTCTATCTATCTGTGTATCTACCTATCCATCCATCCATGCATGCATCCATCACCTATTTTTATTTTTGGTCTCCGTACATAGCCTAAGCTGACTTTCAACTTAGGATTCTACTGCCTTAGCCTCCAGAGTGCTACAATGCCACATGCCCAACTTAAGCAAATCTTAAAGTAAATGAGGAATATTGATGCTGCAGTTATGGCATAAAGAGGTGATTGTGTGGATATTTGTGAGTGTCAAGGGTGAAAAGTGATGAAGTGCTGATCACAAATGGAAAAATGAAATCAAAGAGTAGGATAGACAATTGGCTAGTGTGTTTCCAGTATTGATATTCCATTTGACGTAGATTCTCAAAGAGATACACAAAGAATCTTGAGATAACTGTAACATTTTGGCACTCAGATTTGGAGTTTCAGCAGGGAAATGTGAAAAATAGTGACAAACTTAAGGGAATGACTCAGTAATAAGCTATGTTTGATAATGGCCAGTCATGGCCGACATTTAGCTTTGAAGGGCTAGAGCAACTGACATCGCTGCTTTGATGCTGAGAATGTCCACAAGCCATTATGAGGGACTGAAGGTAAAAAAATGTCACATAAGACTAAAAGTGAAATTTTGAAATGATGAATGACAAGGATAAAACAGGCTTGTCTTTCCTTCCTTCCTCCTTTCTTTTCCGTCCATCAACAGAACACATCATCAATATCACTTGAAAATATGCCCAGTTTTAGGTATTAAACATGAAAGAAATATGACTTTGAAGTGTGTAGTATATATCACCAAAGGCATATTTGCTCCAAGTACATTGTTCTGGTTTTCAGAGAGCTTTTCCACCACACTTACTAATAACTAAATTGGAAATCTTATATAATACACATTAGATTCCCAGATTATCTCCCTTGAACTTATGTAAATAATTAACTTTCCAAATGATGAAAATTAAGGCAAATGTATTCCAGGTGTGAGGTAAATGAGTACTAATAAGGAATCACAATTGTTATATGATTCAGCTTAGCAGCAACTCTAAGCGTAGTAGTGTTATTAGCCTTCCATATCCATGGGTTCCATATCTGTGGAGTCAAGCAATCACAGACCAAAAGTATTTCTAAAATTCTATCTGTATTAAACATGTGCAGACTTTTTTCTTGCTATTCTATACTTGTCATTATTCCTTAAACACAGCATAACAACTATTTACATAGCATTTACACTGTAGCGGGTAAAACTAGTCCAGATATTATTTCCAATGTAGGAAACACATGTAGTTTCTATCCAATTCCTCTATCATTGTATATGATGGACTTGAGCATCCCTTAATTCTTCTACTTTTAGGGTTGTTGGAATCAGTCAATTCCTTAGCCACAAACTGTTAGTACTACTAAGGAACCATACTCCTAAATATTATTTTAACCATAAATTGATAGCATATTACAAGTGAAGGAGAGCAACATAATGTAGGAGTGCTAAATTCTATGATGAATTTATTAAATAAAAAAGTCTAAAAATATGGCGGAAGAGCTAGGAAGATAGTTTAACAGCATAAGTGCCTGCGTGGCAAGCATAAAGTCCTGAATTCAGTCCCTGGTACCAAAAAAGTGCTATAATCCCATCACTAAGGAGGCTGAGGTAGGAGGCTCGCTGTGAGTTTGAGGCCAGCCTGGGTTACATAGTGAGTTCAAGGGCATCCTGAACTGCATAGCAAGACCTTGTGTCAAAAAAGGGCTCTTGAGTGGCTGAGATTATATGTTTGAACCACTATACCCTTTTTTTTTTTTTTGGTGGAACTGGGGATTGAACTCAGGCCCTTGCGCTTGTCAGGGAAGCGCTTATTCCACTGAGCCATCTCCCCAGCCCAACTATACCCTTTTTAATACTTGTATTTTTGTTGTCCAAGTTTGTCAAAATTTTATTTCTGTTTTTTTTTTTTTTTTTGTCCTGGGAATTGAAATGAGGCCGTTCACACTAGTTACATCCTTATTTCTTTTTAAGAATAATTTATTTTCATATTGGGTCTTGCTGGTTTGATAAATTGCTGAACTGGGCTTAAATTTGAGATTTTCCTCCGTCAGTCCCCCAGAGTTCTGGGATTATACATGTGTACTTAGAGTGCTGCCTCCTATATTTATTTTTTATGGTCCATCTGATCTGTCACAATCAGATGCAGCAATATGGTTCAGTTTTTGGTATATGTGGTAGTAAAATTAATACAGAATTATAAGTCATATTAATATAGCATAAAAGCAAAATGGTGATATTAAGAAAAGTTTGTATAAATCATAATATTGACCCCAATATGGAAGCAAAATAGGTAAAATTAGGCACATGATATAATTGTTTTGATGTATGTAGGTATCTTTTTGGAATAAGAAAAATAAAACCTTTATTTTAAAATAAAACCTCCTTCTATATTTTAAAACAAAACCAGACTGGCTGTCTTCTCCCAGGGTACGGTGTGGCTTGGTATATTATGTTCCCCAGCTTAGATCCTATTTGTTTCTTTTCATATGGGATTTCCTAGACTCTAATAGTTTCTGTGCTTTCCTAATTAGGTTCATGTTCTATGAGATTTAAATTCTTCATAGTTGTTTTTATGCTACCTCTAAAGCTTTAGCTGGCTGCCAAATTGGTTTTGAATGGGCAGAACTAAGATTTTCTTCCCAATTATGTCTGATTCCTAAAGCCAGAACATGACAGGTATTGGTTTTCTTGAGTGAATCTTTTTCTGTTTTTCTTCAACTTGATGTATCCTATTTTTTCATTTGACTTTCTCCTCCTATTTTTTGATCTTAGAAGAAGCTATTTCCTTTGGCTCATGTTCTGTAACTACAGAAAGATTAATTATACCATCCTACAAAGGTTGGATCTATTCTGTGAACCTATTAAAATAATCTTCTGAGGAGACAGAAGCTCATTTGTTTACTGAATAGCCCTGGTACCTGCCTACATTAGGTAGCCCAGCCATAAGCTGTCTCAGCACCAAAAGCTGCAGTATCCTGAGCTGATCCCAGCCTGGATATGCAGACTGTCTGGGCTGCCTAATGTTTGATCAAGGGATGTTCTTATTGGCAGAAAGGTCTTACACTGACTGAGAGAGCTCAAGGTCTTTCAACTGACATGAAACTGTTAGGGTGCTTCCCATCCTCTCCTGGCTTCCTATATAGGAATGTTAAGAAAGTGGATCCCTCTCTTGGGATGTGTCCTATAGTGCATCCAATCATATTTAGCCCAAAAGCACATTTCTTCTTTTCTTTAGTGATAGAAATGATTTATATTTAAACATGAAATAGATTACACTAGTAAGTGCAAGTGAGAGAACAGTATCTATTGTATAAATACTTAAAAATAATAAAACCTGAGCTGGGTGTGGTGGTACATGTTTGCAGTCCCAGCACTTGGGAGGCTGAGGTAGGAAGAATGCCTTGAGTTTGAGATCAGCCTAGGCTACATAGAGATTTCAAGGCCACTCTAAACTACACAGAAAGACTGGCTCAAAAAAAAAGCAAAACCTATAAAATATGTATGTATATAACTGACTGATGTCTAGAGACATAAACACCAATCTCTCAAAGTGATTTTACTTGGGAAGTAGTGAGATTAGAAATAGAACAGAAAGAAATACTTTCACTTAAAATTTTTTATATATACTGTATGACTTTTCATAACAATTTGTGAGAGGCTGAGGACAGAGATCACCACAAGTTTAAGCCCAGGCTAGACAGGCTACATAGTGAATTCAATACTAGCCTAGATTATATGGCAAGACCCTTTCTCAAACAACCAAAAGTATATGTACAGTTTTACTTTAATTGAACTCTCATCTTTTTATGTTGTTACAAAACTGAATAAAATATTCATATTAACTATTCCACCAGACAGCATATGCGCACTTACTTTCCCCAAGATTGTGTGCTTGATTCCAAAGGTAGAAATTATGTCAGGTCCTAAAGAATTCCAACTGGGAAGAGGGAAAAGAGAAAATAAAAGAAAGAAGAAAAAAAAATATTTATGTTTATACACAAGATAGCTTGGATAATTGTACTGCTGATTTCTACTGGCCTATTGGAAGGAAAAGTTAAAGCTTAATGTTTTTTCTTTGTATTTATTTTTTGACCAATTTTGCTTGCTTATATTTGGTAATCTGAACAACTAATGTGAAGATGATAATATGCAATGTAACAACCATTGTCAAACTCCTATCATTTTATTTTAGTGAAATTCTGTATCTTTTCTAATTTTTTTTCCTTACTACTTTTTATTCTCGTAAAAAATAAAAAATAAAAACAAGCTACCTCATTCCTGAGATGAACAACCTGTCTGATTAAGGCTAGCTATCAGTTGCTAGGCAACCTAGTGTCATGCATTACTAACTTCAGAAAAGTGTAAAGGACAGTTTTATTTTTATTTTATTTTTTTGTCTTTTTCAGACAGGGTCTCACTATGCAGTTCAGGCTGGCCTTAAGCTCACTTTGTAGCTCAGGCTGGTCTCGAACTCACAACAATCCTCTTGCCTCAGCCTCCCGAGTGCTGGGATTGCAAGCATGCACCACCAAGCCCAGCTGGACAGTTTTATTGTAAAAAGGGGGTGAGGAAAAAATATATATGTATACACAGGAAATTTAGGGTACAGCTAAATTTCTTAGTTCACTGAGAATAAAAGTTTGTACTAATATTGTTTAGACAAAATACATATCTGCATCTTGTCCTTTGTATAACTACTATGTACTAAATACAGCTACTATTTCTTAGTTGACTGATAATAAAAGTTTGTACTAATATTGTTTAGACAAAATGCATATCTGCATCTTGTCCTTTGTATAACTACTATGAAGACAATATGCAATGTATTAATTATTGTAAGCATCCTAACATATTTTGAAACTGTCTCATTGCTGTTTTATCTTTTTCTCATTAAAATGAATAACAATAAAAAAGAAACAGAAAAAAGAGAGTGAAGTTTAAATTTTAGGTCATATGTATTGCCGAAGAGAAAATTTTCATCAGATTTACTCATTAGTTTGCTTTTAGTTAGATGTAAGAAATACTTTGTGTTACTCCTAAAGGAGTATTTGTGAATTGGTTGCCACCAAGCAGATGTATTATAATGTACCATATTCATACCTTTAAGGTTTCTGTCATCATTAAGAGTCACTTTTAAAAAAAAGAAAACAATCCAAATATTCCTCAAGGTTAAAAAAAATTGCAATGAACAGCTTTGCAAAAAATATTATTCATCAATAAAAAAACTAAAAAAATTCCAAATATGGGAGAAGGTGTAAAATATTTAATATTTACTGTGCTGTTGTAGAAAAAGAAGCTAAAGGGCTTTGCAAACACAGATATAATCTCAGTAAAGAGAAAGGCGACCTTTGATTTAGGCATCTTCAAAGATGACAATTGGAAGGTTGGGAGGCAAGACTTTGATAGAGGAAGCAATTCGTTAAAGGCACAAAAATGGGACATGTACAAAGAAGTGGCCAAGACAATTTGCCATCTATATGACCATACACAGTAAAAACTGAACCTGTTTCAGTAAAAAATTAGGGTAACAGCGTCTTCATCAGAAGGCTGCTGTGAGGAAAATGAGATGGTGGGCTGAGCATATGCGAAGGAAGTCTGGCTGTTACCTCTTCCTAAGGCAGCCATGGCTGTTTCACTTTGGGTTATTTTATTTTTTATTTTATTTTTTTTTTTTTTGGTGCAGGGTCTCACTATGCATGCAACCCACATTCATAGTGATCTTCCTGCTTTTTGCCTCCCATGGGCTGGGATTACAGGCGCGCGCCACCTCGCCCGGATTGCATCGCCGGCTCAGCGCACCCGAAGGCGGGGCCGGCGCGGCTAGGGGAACCAAGGATCGAACACTGGTTCCTATGCTTACCTAAGCAAGCGCTTAGTCCGCTGAGCTATACCGCCGGCCCTCACTTTGGGTTATTGTCTTTTTTTGGTTCCCCCTTGTTCCTCCACAAGTTGTCTGTGTGATAGATCAGCTTAGTCTGTCATACACAACAGTCATATATAGTTCTTCGTACACATTATTTACTCAAAACCCATTAAACATTTTTAAACATACATTCAGAATTCCACTGAACTGTTCTCAGTAACATGCCTAGACCTGCCTGGCAATCACTGCTTGAGTCCTTGTGCTTCATGTGGGAAAATGTAGTGTGCTTAATAAGCATCCACTCACTGCATACAAACCTTTATACCTTTATAGGCTGAGGTTGCTCTGTAGTACGGCAGTTGAAACCCGGCTAGAATTCACTCATGCTTATGTGTCAAGGGGCAAATGAACACCAGTGAAAGTTCCAAATCTCATTTCAGGAATCTTTACAAGGTATGATCTTTAATACAATGAATACCCATTTAAAACAATAATTTTATTTCACTCTTTTTTTCTAAGAAATCAATATATATATATATATATATATATATATAATCAATTTAAAGAAAAGGTCAAGTTGCTTCCTTGCCTTGCATATGGCTCTACAAAATCCTTTCTGCACCAGCTATAAGGTATAAAACTGCTGTCTTGACCCCAGGCCTTTAGCAGGTAGTCACTCTGTCAATGGAGCCAATCATTTATTTATGTCTGGGTTGAGAATACTCCATATTATCCATACAGATGACTCTTTTGAAGACTAATTATCAGAAGCTATTCCTTGAAGATTTCTTCCCATTTGAGTTCTAGGTTTCATTCAAACTAGCCCTATTTGGATAACAATGTAGCAGTGGTGACAGTGTTAAGACTTTACATGTGGTTTGCTTTTTGCTATATTTTGTTGATATTATTAACATTCTCAGACTCTAATCTGAGCACTATGGAACCTGAGGCAGGAGGATCACAAGATTGAGGCTAATCTGGACTACACAACAGAGACAATTGCCTTTGTCTCTGTTTTCGGCCCCTGCTACAACCAGTCTCCTATCACCTTGGCCCCTGGCAGCCATATACCAGCACATGCACTTCCTACTGCTTCCTGTCCAAGATGCATTTCTCTGGATGTGGTTTCGGGACAGTTTCCCAAACCCCCAACCATCTCATAAACAGTAAGCAAAGCTATAGTTTGGAGAGGTCATTTCAGCCACAATGGAATTTGGATCTGGAATTAATGGGACTGAGGATACAGGTAGGAACCAGAGCAAATTTGTTGTTACAGAAAACTGATTAGTGAGAAAAGAAATACAACTGGAAAATATAGAGAAATACCTCTTCTGCATTCAGCTACAGTATTGTTGTAAAGCAACATAGAGAGATGGGGAAGTGAACTTACTGTAATGATTCTTGTCTTGGTTACTTTTCTCTTGTTGCTGAGACAAATACCTGACACCCAGAATTAAGGAAGGAAAGGTTTATTTAGGTCACAGTTTGTGGAGGGCTCAGTCTGTAATGAGTTGACTCCAAGGCAGGGCGCCATGGCACAGGAATAACAGTCCAAAGTAGCAGAAGACAGCAGAAGCAACAAGAGCAAAAGCAGGCAGGACAAGCCTCTTTTCCCCACTTATGTTGTAATCAGGCTGCCCCTCCAGGTACAGCCACCCAGGGTGGATGTATCTGTTACACCATCTCTGTGCCCTCTTCTTCCACAGGAAGAGGATGTTTACAAAGTGAGGACCCTGACTCCCTGCGGTGTCACTTAGTTAACCTTCTAAACTTCTGAAGTTGACATTTGTGAACCTTATATAGCAATACCTGATACCTTCTAACAGTAAATTTGCTTTAGATGTTCACAGTCTCTGACTCAGATCAATTCCATAGTGCAGGCCAAAGAGGGTGAGGCCAAGTATATAATAGCCAGACATCCATATATACCTAGTTTCAAAGTTATAACAAATATTTCAAAAAGACAAGAATTGAGAGTCAATGATATAGCTTGTTATTGTACCTTCTTTTTGTTTTCCTGATGGACAGGGGTCCAGTCTCAACTAGCTATTCTTATCCTCAGCATCCCACAAGGTAAATGTGTTTAAAGGAGACAAATTTTCCTGGGGAACTGTACTCTGAAGCTTCCATTGGATCATGTGAAGTCTGTTGCATAATTTCAGAAGGAAGGATTGCTTGTGATATAGAGTGACTCGAAAGGTGATATAATCTCTCTTTGGGAAGACAGGGACATTGACTTTGTTTTATCTTTGCAAGAAGCTTATTTTATGGAGAATTAATCCATTTTCCTGTCACAATCCATTTAGAGAGAGTCTCCTTTTTTCACATAAATCCCAATGACCAATCAGAGGAGCCTTAATGTTCTTGTGACTAGAGTCATTATCTAGTACTTTCTTTCACTAGAGTCAAAATTGTTCCATGACAGAAAACTGGTTGCCCCTTTTCTGGGTGGAGGACAGAACAATGGGGTTGGGAAGAAGTGGCTTAAGCCTGATTAATTTTTTGAGTGAAGTGTCTCTATTTTTCTTAGGAGAAGAAAGTTTTTGTCCAGCTTGAATAAAAGACCTGAGTGAAGGATATCTTATTATCTCTCCAGAGAAACTGATCTAACAGGCTATGTTCACTTAAGCTTCTGGAAGGGGCTCATGTGATTCTTGAGGTTTCCAAATTCAAAATCTGTTGTTCAAGTTCAAAGTTTATCAGGTAGGAAGACTTACTGCTTTGGGAGAGTCGGTCTTACAAAGACCTTCAACTTAACGAAGTCCACCTGCCTTTATAACACAGTCTTCTGCTTTCCTTAAAAGTCCACCCAGTTGAAGTGTTAACATCATCCAAAAGCACTTCCTCTTCCCTTTTTCCTCCAAGCTTTTTCCAATATAAACCACCCCCAGATGTCTTACTCCATAATTACAGACTTGTGTTTTAAGTTCACAATGATCCAGATATCCAATTTTCTTCTTGCTGGCTTTCTTTCTAACACTTTTGTTTAGCATCACAGTTAGTGGTATGCCTATGTGATTCTTTATGCAACCTGAGAGAGTATTCAGTTCCTTTGTCACGTCCTCTTCTCCCTATCCCTGCTAAATCCCAGCAGCACCAAAGGAGGATGTTGTACTTATAGGATATTTGCCTAAGAAATATCAAAACTAAATGTTGTCATTGAAACCACATCTAACCAACTGAAGCTAATAAGAGACTATTATTAGTCAGCTTTTCTGTTGCTGTGTACAATGCTCAATACAACTTAAGGAAGAAAGGTTTAATTCAGCTCATGTTTTGGGGGATTCAGTCCATAGTCAGCTTTACCAAGACATATGGTAGCAGAAGAGTGTGGTGGAGGAAAGCTACTTAGTTCACCGTGGCAGAGGAGTGGAGCAAGAAATCAACACCAGAGAGGAATAGGCAAGAAACCATGTATAGTATCCAAGGTCACTCCTTGACCTATGCAGACACACCCTGGGGAATGCTTTACTAATCTACTAGGTGTTTCCTATTCCAGTGAATTTGATATATCAAGATGAATTGTCGCAAAGACCATGCTTTTTAAGTGCCCTTGATAATCTAGATACTCCATGGACCTAACTTTATTCACCAATAAATGATAGGAATTTAGTAAACCAATCTTGCCAGACTTATGGCACCAGAGTGCTGTTTTTTAAAGTCTTACTTAGCATAACCACTGAAAAAAACTCCTTTGTGGTTCTTTAAAAATCCCTGCATTTTTCTCTTAGGGAACAAATTATTACATTTCTTTACTGGTATGCTGTCCTTTGCCTCAGAGGTGAATAGACTCAATTTTATAATTTTTTTGTAGGTATGAAAGATTAAACCTAAGATTGGGTACATGCTACACAAGAGTTCTACCACTGGGCGACAATCTCAGCTCTTTACCCCTTTTTAAATTTTATTTTGATATAGGATCTTGCTAAATTGTCCTGGTTGGCCTTGAACATATGATCTTTCTTATTAAGCCTATAGAGTAGCCAGGGTTACAGATATGTGCCATTGTACCTGGTTCAAGTTTGTAACTTTTGGCTCTTGGTTATATTTCATTCTTTGATACCACTCTAATATACTAATACAATTTTTATTGTTTTTTTCTTTTATATTTAACAGATGCATCACAAATGCCATTAACTTTGTTATAATCTTATCTCTTGCTTAGACTGTGATAAATTTTCTTTAACTGCTTTCCATATTGCTATCTTTATTCCTTAGCCTCTGTCCCAATTCCCTGTTGTGCGTAATAGCTATATTCAAAATGTTAAGCATTATTCTAGTCAGTGCTCTTCAAGAGCTACCTTCATCAGGTAGAAGCTCAAGAAGGTATCAACTCAAGAGAGCCTTGTGTTGAATATTTTGTGTCCCACTTATCTTCAAATGATCTTCTGAATCTATACTTACTTATTTTTGGCAGAACTTGGGATTGAACTCAGGCCCTTGTGCTTGCCAGGGACGTGCTTATTCTACTGAGCCATCTCCCTGGCCCTTCTATACTTATATTTTGGTGATAATTACTAATTGTCTTCCATGTAAGCCTTTCCTGCTCTTCCTCACCTTTCTTTAGCTGACCTCAGTCTTAGGGGATAAATATGATTTATTCTGATCTTGTAATCAGGCAGGGTCCCCAAAACAACAGATGGCATATTAGAAATAGGATCACCTGAGAAAGAGTTATTTACAAAGGGTTTAAATAGGATATAGGGTGAGTGAAAAATCTCTCCTGATGGGAGAGATTGCCCCCAAAATCCTAAAATGCCAAGCAAAAAACTAGAATCAGTTCCTACCACCATTACATCAGAATAAATGAGAGGAAGGAGCTATTGCTAGTAATGAGAATGAGAAATAGTTTTGTATGGCAGAACCCTTGAGCAGAACAGTGGCTGTTCTGCAACAGAACCAAGCCAAGACCACCTACCTGGGATTAATAAGGCCTGAGCACACTCACTTTTTCCCTTATGATTTACCCACCACAGTCTCCTTAATTCTCTGCTTTCTAATCCATGTAGCCTCTGGGAGCAGGAAGCAGTAAGGAAAAGGGTAGAAGATGGATCTGGAGGGCAAGGGAACAGTATCAGCACAAGCATCATTTCAAAAGTCTTGAGCCTTGGTCTTCCTTGTTTGTTTGTTTTCTTTTTTTCATAGAGGAGCATCTAACTTTTCTCTCCCACTAGAGAGTATTTCGGGGAGGTCATTGTTTTGCCCAGATTTCAATGCATATAGTCTTACAGTGATGGTAAAATGTTTAGAGTTTACAGCAGACTCTGGCACGTGTGCCATAGATTCATCAACACTGGTCTACAATGTAAGAAGTGTATTTAACTGGCCAGGTTCACTTTGGCATTTCACTATTCTTCCTTTTTCCCTTGAAAGTGCCCATTATGGAATGGAATCTTCATTACCTTGTGGTTGGTGTTTCTCTGGGCCCTGGACACAGTGTTATTACCCTAGCCTCAGGCCTGAAATGAGATGGGAACCCAGCAGTCAAAGCCAATTTAGCCCTTCTCTCTGCATCTGGCAGGAGGAATTTCCCACTAGATAGTCTTTTGCTGCCACCTTCTGGTGTCCTGTTGCCACAACCTACACTCAGAATATTGAATGAAGTCACTTCTTCCTTGGGAAGGTAGAAGATGGATGTTGGGGTGGGGAAACAACAAAATAGACCTTGCTAATACACACACACACACACACACACACACACACACACACACGTGAACACACATGTGCGGAATTTTCCACTTGTGGTACTTTCCACTATAGTATATATATATATATACACACACACACACACATATAACCAGACATATTTATATACAGTATACAATTTGCATATATTACACACATATATGTAATATATAAATATAATTTATTATATAATTATATAATATATAATCACAACATATATTTATATTTATATATTATGTAATATATATTTATATATGATGTATATTTGTGTATCGTATATATTATAACAAGATAACTAAGATACACTGCTAGTTTCTCTTAGTTCATTGAAAAAGGTTTTTGCTAATATTGTTTGAACAATACTTCATGCTTATATCTTGTACTCTCAGTAACTACTCTTAAGATAGCAATATGCAATATATTAATTATTGTTATTCTCCTATTATTTTGTTTTAAAATTCCATTATGTTTTTCTCCTTGATTTAAGTAAGAAAACACAACTGCAGCAGGCCCAGCCACTGTAGTCTGTTATTGGTCAGAGGACGGGAAGACCTAGTACAGGTTGAACATTTCTAATCTGAAAACCTAATATGCTCCAAAATTTACAACTTTCTGTACTATAGTGGAAAGTACCACAAGTGGAAAATTCTGCACATGTATGTTCTCATGTGAAAGGTCACAGTCACCATGCAGGTGCACTAAAATATACTGTATAAAATTACCTTCAAAGCCTAGTGTAGTGATTCATGCCTGTAATCCCAGTACTCAGAAGGCTGAGGTAGAAAGATTGCAGCGATTTAGAGACCAGCCTGGGCTGTGTAGTGAGTGCAAGGCCAGCCTGAACTATAAATTGAGACTCTGTCTCAGAAGTCCAAAAAGCAAAATTACTTTCAGGCTGTATGTATGAGGTGTATATGAAACAAATTATTTATTTATTTATACATGTTTGCAGTGTATAATGATTACATTCATTTTGGGGAGTTTGTAAATGTATACAACAGAAGTTAATTCGTTTTTTTCCCATACCTCTCCTGTCCCTCACTCTTCCTTTTAATTGTGGATCCTCTTTCCATTTGCAAAAGGTCTATTTCCATTTCTGTAATCCCCTTTCCCTTCTCCTGCTTCCATTTCTTGTTAATCTTTTCATTTGAAAAATTTCTTTCTACATCCTAATATGTACCTTTAATTTTACTCCTTATTTCTATGTTTTAGATTTCTCTTATAAGAGAAACCATGCAATATTTAAACCTAAGTGACTTTTATTTAATTTAATGTTATGGTCTGAAGGAACATCCATTTTATCTATGAATGCCTTAAGTATAACTTTCTTCATGGCGGAGTAGTAGTATTCCATTATGTATAAAAAACACATTTTCTTTCATTCATCTGTTGAGTGTCCTGTAGGCTGTTTTCAGGATTTAGCTACTCTAAACTATATAGCTGTAAACATGCATATGCATATATCACTGTACTATGATGCTTTTAACTCTTTTAGGAAGATCCCTAGAAGGGTATCTTCTAAGTGGGTCAAATGGAATTTCTCATTTCAGATTTTTTAAAATGTATTTGGTACAGGGTCTCATTATGCAGCTTGGACTTATAGTGATTCTTCTGTTTTCAGCCTCTCCAGTGCTGGGATTATAGGCATGTGCCACCACGCCCAGTCTTGGCCTGCTCAGTGTCCCCATGGGCATGGCCCGTGCATTTTAGATTTTTGAGGAATCTCCTTATTGATTTTTATAGTGGTTGTACTAGTTTACATTCCCACAAACAACTTTTCCCTCAGCCTTACCAGCATTTATTATTTGATTTCTTTTTTTGTTTCATTTATTTATTTCTACAAAAAAAATATTTTCCTAAGAAACCCACATTATCACAGATAGTGGAAGATTTTATTATCTGTATGTTTTTGAAAGGTCTGTGCCTGATCTATGATTCAAGCCCTTTGGACAAGTTGATGGAAATTATTCTCAAATTATTCATGGTCTTCAGTGAGCAGTGTCCTGGAGCAAGTGTCCATGAGGGATCAATGGCATGTTTTAGTTCTCTAACATTCACGGACAGGACATGGAGGAAAGGGAGATGCTCAGGAAGAACTGAAGATTAAGTGCCCCACTGAGGCTGATCACTCCTCGTCTGCTCAGTGTATAAATTTCTGGGATGCTTAACAAGCATACAGCATGAGTTGATTTGTGGCTTAGGTTGCAGATTCTCTTTCTAGATATCTCTTGCTTGACGCATCCAGCATAGCTCAGCTTCCTGGAGAATTTCCCGATCCTCTTCTGCTAGCATGTAATTCCTTGTGCCTTTAGTGCTTGGACATCAGAGTAAGTGTTGAAGACACACAGAAGATCTGGGGAAGCATGTTACTAAGTTGATAAAACATTTCTTCAGAAATACTATGTGGTACCAGGAACTGCAGCGTCCTAGAAATTCACCATCCCATGAGGCCATTTCCATCATGAAATTTTTGACACACTTGAGCACAAATTCTAGTCTTCTTAAGCACCAGGGTGTAGTCATTTCCTCTGACATATCATGCACCAGCGAGAGAGGGGTGCTGACTGTCGTGATGTCATGAGTGCAGCAGATTTTGAGTATGTTTCGGAGGCCCATAATGGCAGGGTCATGAGCAGTGACATTTCCTGATTTCACATTGTCATCCACACAGGGACGGAAAGCAATGTAGATTTCTGAGAGACTGGAGTGCCATGTTATGTAAAATTCTCCAGGTAAAATATTGAAATAGTTTCTCTCTGCAGTCTTCTCATCACTTGCTCCATTTTGGTTTCCAGAATCTTGAACTTCTTTCAGCTTGCTGCCCCGCTGGGTTCTAGCGTATAGCGCCACCTGCTGAACGACTTCCAGTTGCTCCTCAATTGGGAGAAACGGAAGTAAGCACACTCTTGGTAAACTGGCAAAATCTCTCTTAAATACCACTATATGAATTAATTCGATTGTCTACTAGTAAAACCAGGCCACACAGCGATGTGGAATAAAGGGACAGTGCTGTTGGGAGCTTCATACCGCTGCGATGGTTTCTTTTATTTTTACAGAAGTCCAGCATATCTGCTCTCAGCCATCTCAAATTATTCATGTTCTTCAGCTGGGCTTCTAAGGGAATAGTGAAACTTTCTTCTGACATTCTCTTTTCCTCATAAATCCTTCCAATTTCTTCTACAGATTTTCTCAACAGACTTGGCTGAACTTCAATTTCTTCACCCAGGTAGCTGTTGAGGTTTTTTAAGTCTTGAAATTTTATCACCCATTCCTAACATTCTTGTTTTTGGATGGCTGTTGATTGTTTTAATTCATTTGACCATTTATTCTCCAAGTCTTGCTGTAATTCAAAATGGTGAGCAGCCAGTGAGTTTACATCTTGGTTCATGAGTGACTTTCCCAATTCCTGCATCACTTTTTCCATGTCAACAACTTGTCTCTCTCTTATTTTTTCAGCTCCATATCGCTTTCACCAATAACTTCTGAGATACTAACAAAGTAATTATGTTCCAGATTTAGAAGAGTTTCAGATGCCAGAGAATGGATTAGATCATGGTACACATCTGCGAAATCTTCATCCCAGTTGGTCTCTCCTGGCCTTGCATGCTCTAATATGGTCTCGGCATAGGCTTTGGCCCATGTACTTTCCAGTTGATGTAAATCTACTTCACCTGATTTCACAGCTTCCAAGGCTGCTTCATTGGAGATTACATCTCCATTGTAATCTTTTTTGTATTTTAGGGAATGGTCTACAAGTGATCTGCCTGTTAATAGCCTCCCAAGAGCTGGCATTAAGGGTCCAGGAAATGGCTCAGTAGAATAAGCAGCGCTTGTATGGCAAGCTCAAAGACCTGAGTTCAGTCCCGTCTGCACAAAAAAAAAAAAAAAAAAAAAGAGAGCCAAGACCTGGGATTATAGATGTGCGCCACCACCCTCAGTCTCAATTGGCATCTCAGCACACCCTGGGGGTAGGGCCAGCATGGCAGGCCCAGGGATTGAACCCCTTGACCCCTGCATCCATCATAATCTTGGAGGGATTTTTTTTTCTATAAGTTGGCTGTGAGATTCTTTTAAATCATTTTCTATGAAGCATGGCAAATTGTGCAGCAGCATCAAATTTTCATGCAAATGACTGGGGTTCTCTTGAACAGGAAACAGAAAGGGTACCCTCAGTTCAAAACATGCATTTCCTACTTTGAATGCATACACAAATTCTCTTTCTTTGTTGCACAACCTTTCTTGACTTTTCTTAATATTCTTTGGTAGGATTTCTTGCTAATTCAGAAGTGCTCAGAGCACTCGGAGCTGTCACCTATTATTTGATCTCTTGATCATGACTATTCTTTCAGGAGCAAGATGATAGCTTAGGGTTGTTTTGATTTGCACTTATCTATGGCCAGTGATGTTAAATATTGTTTTATGTATTTATTGACCATTTTTAATTTTTCTGAGAAGTATCTATTGCTTTCTGTGGCCAAGGTTTTCTCTGGGTCTTTTATTTTCAGGGAGTTAATTGTTTTGAGTTCTTTTCTTTTTTCTTTCTTAAGAGAATAAAAATAGTAAAAAAAAAAAAAGAATGACACAGAATGTCACTAAATGATAGGAGTTCAAGAATGTTGAATTCTTTATATATTCTATATGTTAGCCATCTAAGGAATAGCTGGCAAAAGCTAGGAATGTTTTCCCCATACTGTAGGTTGTGTCTTTATTGGTTGTATCTTTTTTTTTTTTTTTTTTTTTTTTGGCGGAACCAGGAATTGAACGTAGGCACTTGTGCTTGCCAGGGAAGTGCTTATTCCATTGAGCGATCTCCCTGGCCTCTGGTTGTATCTTTTTCTGTGCAGAATCTTTTAATTTGATATGGTCACATTTCTATTGCTTCTTGTTACTTTTTCTTGTGCCATTGGGGTTCTGTTCAGAAAGTCCATGCCTATGGCTAAGTCTTTAAGAGTTTTAGCTATGTTACTGTCCAGAAGATGAAGTGTTTCTGTTTTAACACATATCTTTGATCCATTTTTATTGAGTTTTTTTTTTTTTGTGAATCTTAAATTATTACTTTTTCCTGTAGCTTACACCTAAAGTGGGGATCTAGGGTTAGGGGAAAGGAACAGGAGAAGGGAAACCCCCTACATTTTAGTTTAGTACATGGTGAGATATATGGGTCTAGACAGAATCTTCTGCATGTAGATGTCCAACTTCCTAGCAACAGTTATTAAAGAGGTTATCTTTTCTCCAGCGTGTTTTTGGCTCCTTTGTCAAAGATCAGCTAGCTGATATGATTAGGGTTCTTCTGATACTTCTGTTCTATTCCATTGATGCCCTTGCTTAGTTTTATGAGAGTATCAAGATGCTTTACTCACAGAAGCTTTGTAGAATAACTTCAAATCTGGGATTGCAATGACTCCTGCTTTGGTTTTGCTGCCCAGGATTACTTTTGCTATTTGGATTCTCTTCTGGTTCCATGTTTTCTATAGATGTGAAGAATGCTGTTGGTAGTTTGATGGGTATGGCATTAAAATTTTGCATCAGTTTTGGGACAGGGTGTACACGGTGTACAGGGTCTCAATGTGTAGATCAGACTCCTAGTGATCCTCTTGTTTACAGCTTCCCAGGAGCTCGTATTTTAGGCATGTGCCACCACACCCAATCTCAGTCACCCCAGGGGTGGGGCTGGCACAGCAAGCCAGAGGGATAGACCTCTGGGCCTTCTAATCCCCTGAACTATTTGTATCAGTTTTGGATGTATAACAATTTTGAGTATATTGGTCTGCCTATCCCAGAACAGGGCATATTTTTCCACTTCCTGAGGTCTTATTTGTTCTCCTTTTTCATAGTGATGTAATTTTCACTGGAGATGTCTTTCCTGGTTAGGTTACTTCCTAATTATTTAATTGTTCTCAGTGCTACTGTAAATGGTATTGTTTTCTTGCTTTCTTGCCAGTGAATTCATTATTAGCATATAGGAACACTTGGTGTCTGTATGCTGTTTTTGTATCCTGCTATATTGCTGAATTTGGTTATCATTTGTAGTAGTATTTTGTATTTTGGTGAATTTTCTTTGAGTCTTATAAGTAGAGGATCTTATAACCTGTAAACAATAGTACTTCGACTTTGTCTTTTTCTGTACATACCCCTTTTATTATTTTTTTTCTCTTTCCTGCTTTTTGTGTACTCTAGATAATGTTTCAAGGACTAGGTTGAGGAGTGGTGATATTGGATATCCTTGTTTTATTCCTGACTTTAGAGGGAAAGCTTTCAGTTTTTCTTTATTAACATGGTGTTGGCAGTACGTTTGTTATAAATCCCTTGTCTGACATTGAGGCAAGGTCCTTGTATATTTATTTGCCTCATGTTTCTTTTTATCATAAATAGAGTTGGATTTTGTCAAAGCTTTTTATATGATTACTGGTATAATGATGTAATTTTTGTTCTTGATTCTCTTTATGTATGCATTTGTTGATTGGCATTTTTTGAACCATAATTGCATCCTTGGGATGAAGCCTATTTGGTCATTGTGTATGTTCTTTTTGATAATTTGTTGCATTCTGTTTGCCAGTATCTTGTTGAAGATTTTTTTTTTGCACCTATGTTCATTCTAGAGCTTTGCATGTTGTTCTCTTTTTTGGTTGAATCCTTATCTGATTTTGGAATTGGGGCAATGCCAGCTTCCAAGAATGACTTTGGGAGCATATCTCTCCTTTCAATTTTATTAAGGAGTTTGAGGAGTACTGGTATTATATCTTCCTTGAAGTTTTTGTAGACTTCAGTGGTGAATTTATTAAGATCTAGGCCTTTCTTAGTTGGTAGCTTTTAAATTACTGCTTTAATTTTATTGCTTGTTGGTGAATTATTCAAAATTTTTTGTTTCCTGGTTGTTTTGGTAATCTATATCTTTCTAAGAATCTCCATTTCTTTTGAGTTCTCTAATTTATTAGCATACATGTTTGTGAAGTAGTTGCTAATAAACTGTTGAATTTTAGCAGTGTCTCCTGCGATTTTACCTTTTCCTTTCTTAATTGCATTGATTTATGTCTTTTCTTTTTTTGTTAAGATTGACTAAGGGTTTGCCTATTTTTTTATTCTTTCAAAAAGACAGCGCATTGATTAATTGATCCTTTGAATTGTTTTCTCAGTCATTTCATTAATTTCTGCTCTCAAAAAAAAAATAAAAATAAAATAAAAAAAAATTCTGCTCTAACCTTTATTCATTTCCTTCCTTGTATTAGCTGTTGGTTTGAATGGCTCTTGTCTTTCTAGGATCTTGAGGTTCCTCATTAGGTTATTTATTTAAGTTCACTATTTTTCTCATGTGGCTATTCATAGCTTTAAACTTCTCTCATAGGACTGCATTCATTATATCCCATAATTCTGCTGTGTTTTACTTGCATTATTGTTTAATTATAGGAACTGTCTTATTTCTTCTGTGATGCACTGATTATTTGACAGGGTGTTGCTTAGTTTTTATACACTTGCATAATTCTGTGGTTTATTTTGCCATTCATTTCTCGTTTCATTGCATTATTGTCTAATAATATGCATGGTAACATTTTGATTCTTTAGCATTTATTTGAACATGCTTTATTGGGTAGCATGTGCTCCTATCTGGGCCAAAATTCCATGTGCTCCTGAAAAGAATGTATGTTCTGTTATTGTTGGGTGAAGCCCTTTGTATATACTGCATCTGTTAAGCCCATTTATTTGAAGGTTTGGTTCAACTCTGTTATTCTTTTATTTAATTGATTTGCCTCTTGTAACAGTGGGGTGTTTAACTTTCCCACTATAATTGCATTGTTATTTATCTGATCATTTTTTTTCCAGTAATTTTTTTTTGTATTTTAGGGAAGGGTCTACAGGCTGTTCAGGGTCTCACTGCTAGATTGGATTTGTAGTGATCTGCTTGTTTACAGCCTCCCAATGTAATCCTCCCATGGATTACAGCCATGCACCACCACACACTGTCTTGCTGCACCCCAGTGGCAGGGCCAGCATGGCAGACCCGGGATTTAATCCCCTGAGCTATTTGGCCAGCCCCAATATTTGTTTTATAAAGTTAGATGCACCATTTTTGGTGCATGTAGTTCCCTTAACCTATATGTAGTATCCATGTTGCCTTTTCTGATCTTTTGGCTTAAAGTTAACTTTTCTTGAAAGTAGCTATTCTTTCTTTTTGTAATGTTCCTGTTGCATGGAATAGCATTTTCCAGTCTCTGATTTTTAGTCTATGAATTTCTTTTTGGGTTAAATGTATAAACAGAATATTATTGATATTATTATATGATTATAATACAATATATTATTATATGATTTAATCCTTTCTGCTAATCTGTGTCTTTTGCTTGGTGAATTGAGAACATTCACATTGATAGTTGTATTGGATAGGTAATTAGTTATTCCTGTGGTTGTGTTATTTTCCTACTGTTGATTACTTTTCCTTCCCTTATATATTTTTGTGCACCTTATCTGGTATATTGATTCCATTGGCTCTTTTGCCATTGGTAGCTTCACTGTCTCTATTATAATCCTTGAGAGATTTTTGGAGGGTTTTCTGGTCATGAATTTCTTCAAGTGCTATTTATCAAGAAGATATATGATTTTTCCATGAATTTTGAAAAATAATTTGGCAGAATATATCAGTCTGAGTTGGAAGTTGTTTTGTTTTAGGGATTGAAACACTCCACTCAAAGCTGTCCTTACCACTAAGCTTTGTGTCAAGAAGTCTGCTATAACTGAAGCATCTTCCTTGGTTTTAATATTCCGATTTTGTCTTGGATTTCTGGTATTTCGTTTTATGATGTGTTATGGAGTGGTTGATTTCTGTTCATGGCTATTTAGGATCCTGTATGCCTCACTTAACTGTATGTTCTATTCTTTTTCCATGTTTGGAAAGTTTTCTGCAATCACTTCTGCAAACAGGTTTTTTCTGTGTTCTTCTGAATTTTTCACTAATACCAATTAATCTTAGATAAATATTCTTTGCTTTATCTAGCAGCTTTAGGATTCATTTTTCCTGTTTTCTTGTTTGTAAGGTATGTCATTAATTGATCACCAACCCTGTCTTCTATATCTGACACTTTGTCTTTACACTGGTCATTTCCACTGCCATACTTTCAATAGAATTTTAAATCTTACAGATTTATGCCTGGAACTTTTTTATGAACTTCTATTCTTTTCTATGCTTGACATTCATGTTTTATATTTCTCTTCTTTGAGCTCTGCCAATATTTTTCATTGTGTCTTTTGCAAAATTGCTGATTATTCATTTCATTAGGATCATTATCTGTTTTGTTATATCTTCATTGAATTTACCAGACATATGATTGATTTTTTTTTTGGCAGAACTGGGGATTAAACTCAGGCCCTTGCACTTGCCAGGGAAGCTCTTATTCCACTGAGCCATCTTCCCGGCCCCTATTGATCTCTTTTGCTATTCCACTATTATACTGTACTTCCAGATAGTTCTGCTGTGTGGCTTTTGATTTCCTCCCCCTTCATACCTCCTGGATTAACTTTGGAGGATTGGGAGTTTGGGGAGGCATTTTGTTGCATTGTATTTTCATGTTTCTGTTTTTGGTTTGTTTGTTTTCTTTGTTGAGGTTTGCAGGTTGATTATAGTAGGTAGCTTTGTTTCCAGTATGGGAACCTCTTTAGTAATGTCTAACTAGACTTTTGTTTTTTCCCAGGATCTAGCAACCTTCTTTAATTTGGGAAAGGATGTAACAGTGTTCTTGGCCGAGTACTTAATTTTTTAGGAATGGGTTACAGTAGTTTTATGACCCCCCAGTAATTCAGATATTGTTATACAGATAAAACCCGTTGATAGGAACAAGTATTTTACCTTTGTTAGTAGTAAAGTCAGCAACAATAATAGCATCAAATACATATTGGATATTGACACGCTGCAAATAACAATCATGTACCACCCATAGCCATACAGAGGAGATCTATGATTATAGTATAAGGGGGCTTATGGATTAGCTCAGTTGTTTAAGTGTCTGCTCTGGCAAACTCATTCAGGTGCAGGAGACTGTAGTTCAATCCCCAGCTCCACATGCCTTACCAGATCCACCTGTAAGGCAGCCTGAGCCAGCCAAAAAATATCTTTTCAGAGGAGATCTATGATTATAGTATGAATACTGAGACAAACCAGATATTGACTACAGTAAGTATCTACTCAAACAGCTTTACCTTCACTAATAGTAGAACAGTGTTAAACCTTAGTAAAATATAATTACCTAACTACATATAGATTCATAAGGCTTAGTGGTTATATTAGTAAGGATGGAGATTTTGGGGAATGGGTACATGAAAAAGTAGAATTTAAAAGATTATGTGAAAAAAATGGAGTGCTCATCATTGACAGGTCTAGACAAAAGGGGTTTACAAAGAAAGAATCATGATTTGTGTGCATAGACAGTACAGTTAGGATGAATGTGCCATGCTTCTGCATAATTCTATGAGAAGCAAGATTTGCACTAATAGTGGTTGGGAAAGATATTATGTTGGCTTCTAGTACTATGGACAAACACTAGGGAGATAACAAGGTAGAAAGTATTAATTATTGAATCTGTGATATAAATCAGGTATAAAAAATAAGATAAGTATACAGCTACACTCTCTTCATTCACTGATTAGAAGCATCTGCTATAATAATGTCTGTAAATATAATATCATGTATGCACCTTGTACAGCACCAAAACATTACAAAAACATTTTGCAATGTATTAATTTATCGAATCTGTCCTGTTAATTTGTCTTGAAACTGCCTCATTGCTATTTGTTCTTCAGTTAAAAAAAATAATAATAATTAAAAGATTATGTGACACAAGATGAAGGGAACAAATTAAAACAGAAAAAAATAAAAATTAAACAAAATCAAACAAATAAACAATGATAATAAAGGGAAAAGGAAAAGAGGAGATAAAATTCTATCCCACCCTCCGAAAAAAAAAAAAAACCAATAGAGGAGAAAGAAATGGATCCCATCTATTTACAAATTAGTGTTTTACTTCTAGGACCTGCAGTCTTTGGAATCTAGTAAGTCACAGTCCTTTGTATGCCATTTTACAACCTGTGGGTTAGTGAGATAACCCAAGTGAGGTAACTCAAGAGGTTCCTCTATGTGTAAACCTCAGACTGTGGTACTTGTCCAAGTTGAGACACATCTTTGCTCATGTTGGTACAGGGAGAAGCAATTAGACCACTGGTCTTCATTTGTAGGTAGTGGGTTAAGAGTTCAAGTAGACTGCCAGACTCAATGTCATTACTTTTAGGTCTAGCCACCTCTGGAGGTCACCTTGGCTGAACATGGTCTCCTACCATGGAATGCAGGCCCTGTGTCCTTTTTGGGCTGAGGTTGAACTTCTTAAGGAATCTCATAGGACCTGTATCTAACCTTTACCCTCTCCTCCTCTATAGCTTGTAGCTTTAGGAGGCTAACTCTTTAATCCTGGACTGAAGCTGTAGTATAGGTAGGTATTCTTTGTCTGAGATGCACACAATCAACCTTTCCCCAAAGTGGTTATTGGTTAAATTCTTTCTGACAATATGCCAGGTGCTGCATTTGGATTTGTTCTGAAATTCAAAGAAGTTACTCTCAAGTTAAAACCCCACATTGTTTATTGGTTTTGTTTTGATTTTTTATTTCAGTTTACACCAGCCATACTTTTTTCTTTGGGGTAGCACTATTAGCCCATCCCTCATTTGTCCTAAAAGAAGCCAACTCTTTCAAGCTGACCTCTTTCAGGGGACATTGAGCTCATTCTCAGTTAGGCTGGTCATTTCTTGGTTGCTTCCGCGGTCCTTGCTGAGGTGAGTCAAGATGCAGAGCCGGTAAGCAGTTGGCAGTTTGATGCCCATGGTGGGCAGGTGAAATCTTCCTTGCTTGGTGGTGTGGGTGGGATCTTCCTTCTCTTCCTCATGTGGCAGTAGGCAGGCAGGAACAAAAATTGTAGTTTGTCTTAGGTCCCAACTCCAAAATATCTCAAATTATTCCAAAATTTAAAAACTTCAAAACAATTTGGTCCCATTTGGGGTTAAGGGAAACTCAGCCTGTGTTTCAAGCAATAAAATATGATTGTTGTAGCCTTTAATTACCTAACCATAAATCTTGGTTTTATCCTGTTACCATTCTAATGAAATGCTGAGTTGACAGCTACAGCGGTCTCCTCATCTTTCCACTGAGCTCTGTACTCCAACTGCAAACATGAATAAGGATCATACTTCTCTACTACACTTGAGTGATTTTCCAAGGTCAGGAACTGGCTCATGCTTTTTAAAATTAATTTTGTGGCAGTAAAATATGAACATTATTGTTGTAACCATTTTTAAGTATATCATTCAATTATATTATGTATATTCACATTGCTGTAGAGACATCAGTAGTATTTATGTCTAGATATTTCTTATCATCCCAAACAAAAACTTCCCATGTTCCCTGGCCTCCAGCCTTGGTAAGTTCTATTCTACTTTCTGTCTCTATGAGTTTGCTATACTAGATTCCTCATTTAAGTAGAATAGTGCAATATTCATTCTTTTATGACTGATTTGTTTCATTAAACATAATAGCCATATCATCCTTTCATGTATTAGAGTTTCACTCTTTTCCTCACTGAATATTATTTCCATGTATGAAGAAAATAGAGAATATAATATATAGCAATATACATAAAATGCCAGAAAAAAGTCAATTTTTAGAAATGAAGCATTGAAGGTATAGTTAAATTCCCCTTATCTACCTAGTGCCATTTTTTCCATTCTTCCCCCAAAACAACCACTGCCTTGGACTTCCTTATATTGTATATTTTAATGTTTTACTATGTTAAGTTTTTAAAAAGTAATGTAGATTATCTTTGGTTTTTAATAGTCACACAAATAGCATACTGTATGTGCCATTTTGAACTTTGAGTCCTTCACTCTACTTCTAGGTTTATCCCTGTGAACACACGTAGGTCTAGTTCATTCAGTCTTATTGCTTTATGCTTTTAAGCAATATATGTATGACAAAGCACCAGTCTTCCAATTTCTGAGCATTTGAGATGTTTTCAAAATTATTTTTTGCTCTTACAGATAATGCTGCCATGCACTATTTGTGTCCATGTCATATATTATTTCTAGCCTAGTAATACGTTTCCTTGAGAACAGACATTTCACAAGGTCTAGGATACATGCCCTGAATTAGAATTGCTAAGTTGAGGCTGGGGAGATAGCTCAGTAGAATAAGCACTTGCCTGGCAAGCACAGGGGTCTGAGTTCAATCTCCGGTTCCACAAAAAAAAAAAAAAATGCTGAGTTGTAGACCATACACATCTTCACTTTGGTTAGATAGTGCTAAATTTCTACTGTACAGAAAAAGAGCCCATTTGGATAAAGATATTAGAGTTTACACTGTCCCATATTCTTGTGACCAGTTTATAGGTTTATAGTATTAGACTTTTAAACATTTTATAATATGTTGGGTGTAAGATATGATTTAATTATTTTAATTTTCACTTATTTGTTTTTTAATGGGGCGAATAACCATCTCTTCATATTTTTAGTGGTCATTTGAAGTTTATTTTTTATTAAAAGCCTAAGTGATATTTTAGAACTTGAAGGGATTCTAAAACAAAATAGAACAACAAAATCTTGTGAAATATATCGCCCTGTTCCCCTCCAGATGCAGTAAATGAAGGAGTTTCAGTTCTATGTTTTATAGTTTGTAGCCACCAGGTGCCAGCACTGTACCATAATCTTGGAATCCTGCTTTTCTGGGAACTTGTTTTCTATAAGATTCAAGATGGTTGGTCTTCCATTAGGTACTACAACTGTGGGTTTCTGCTGTGCAGTCTCCAGACATCACCCCAAAAGTATGATTGTAGGAGAGCAGAACATGCCTCCCCCAAAATACTTGTTTTGGAAGGTTATTTTAAGAAACTGCAAATTTTACTTTGAAAAAAATGTACTTTTGTAGAAGAAATATACTTCTTAAAAGAAATGTACTTCTATAAACAAAGCCTAAAAATATTATTTATATCAGGAAAAGGACTGATCCAGATAACTTTTGTCCCCTGAGAGACTTTTATCTGAATAACAAGGTGATCTTATTCACCTTACATTCCCTGTTACCTTTGCAGAATTTGTGAGCCTATCATCCTCTGGAAGTCCTAAGTCGTTATTGCTTTCTGTAGTTTAGGATGCTGCATAAGCTTCTATCAACTGACTGTTCTCAGAATTTTATATTTTGTAGGAATCTCAGGCACACATAGGTGACTAAGTCTGGTTTTTCTTCTGATAAGCTGTGTTATATCAATTCAGCTTTTATACCCCAGCCACAGAACCATTTTTCCCTTCCTTACACTGAACAATTTTTAAGAACATAGTTAAGTAAATGATATTGTTCTTTTTTATTTTTTGGAATGGTCTATAGGGTGTTCAGGGTCTCAGTAGTAGATTGGACTTGTAGTGATCTGCCTGTTTACAGCCTCCCAAAAACTGGGATTACAGGCATGTGCCACCATGCCCAGTCTCATCGTGCCCTGGGGGCTGGCACCACAACAGGCTTGGGAACTGAACCCTTGGCTTAATTCGCTGAGCTGTTTGGCTGTCCTGATATTATCCTTTAGACAAAAATTTCAAAGCCAGTTAAGCTGAATCTAGAAATCTAAATGTTAGATTTCTGATTCCTGTTGTTCTAGCCTTAAAAATGAAATGATAACAAAATGCTGCAAATGATCAATCCTTTCTAGAGTGACTATGTGCCAGGAACTATTATGATCATAGTACACGTATCTCCATGTGAGTCTTAATCACAGTTGTATCCTTGTCTGTTGAATATGGATAATTAAGAATTAGAGAGGCTAAGTAAAATTTCCACTAGCACATAGCTAGTTAAATGACACAGCTGACACAGGCACATTGGTTGCAAACTCTATGTTCCTCACTATTATACTCCTCTGGCTCTGAACATATGCAATCAGGCTATGTCCAAATTCCCTAGGCAGTTTGTGTTTACAGATAAGAATAAACTTGAGCTAACAAGGGAGAATCCTTTCTAAAACTGTCTCCTGATGGTAAAGATGCATCTGTTTATTTCTGAGGTCAGCTATATCTTCTAGTAGCAAGCCATTTTTATAAAATACTTCATTCAAAATCAGTTTTTAAAATAATAACCCAGTTTTTTCACTCTCATTTCTTTGAAAACTTTTTCTACATTTATAGCACCCACCAAGAAATTATCTGTTCACTCATGCTAATGTATTAGTGTGCTTTCCAGTATATTTGCCACCTTCAGCACCTGTGCTAACAATATATCCCCTAAACACATATCTGAAAGAAGACATTATCATGTCTGTTGCCCCTAATATTTTGTAGTTACAAAAGATGATCATCATTCGGATAACATGTGAGAGAATTTGGTGTAAATACGACAAAGGAATAGAGACATCTGTGCCCTGCCCTGAACTGATATGCTTGCTCCTTACTTTGCACTCTCATTGTTTGACTCTGTATTTTACTACATGTGATGCAAAATAGTCATCTTTGTTTTGTTTTGAGGCTTGGTACTTCATAAAGGAAAGAGGTTTATTTAGCTCAGTGTTCTGAAGCATGGCACCAGCACCAAGATTCTGTTGATGGCTGTGTAGAAATAGTATCACATGGCAAGAACATGTGCAGAAGAGATGAGAGAGAGAGAGAGAGAGAGAGAGAGAGAGAGAGAGAGAGAGAGAAGCAGACAGGCAGACAGACATAGAAAAATAAGCTGAGGAAGTCATACTTGCTTTACAACAGCCTGATCTCATTGTAACTAATCTCAGAGAACTAATCCAATCTCCCTAGAGAAGCATTAGTTCACTCTTAAGGACAGATCCCTTATGACCTCTCAATACTATTACAATAGGTGTGTGTGTAGTGAGTCTTCATGTGAACATCATGCCTTTTTGCTGTGGAGCTAGCAGTAACTGAGTTTCCTTCAGTGAGAGTCCAGGGAGTCTTTTAGAAAATAACTCTTTTGAATAAATTGGATAGTTAGTTGTATCAACCACCCTTGCTAATAATGATGTCTATCTTGATTGGGATGGGATGATTTTGAGTATTATCATGACTTCTGCCTAGCTAGCTCCACTGACTGGCATTTATCTGGGGTGAGAAAACAGTAGGGAAAATACTGGCAGAACAGCTGTATTAAAAGGTTTGGACTCAGACTTAATGCAGTGCACTGTTATTTCCACACTGGCATTTAAAGTACAAGAATGAAGGAAGAGGGCTGGAGAGATAGCTCAGCCATTTAAGTGCCTCTATGGCAATCGCAAAGTCCTGCATTCGATCCCTGGTACCATACCAGGCATGGTGGTGCACATGTGCCTGTAATCCTAGTGCTGGGGAGGCTGAGACAGGAAGATCACTGAATCCAGTTGTATAGTGAGACCCTGTACCAAAAAAAACAAACAAAAAAACAAAACACACCTTATTTAGGAGCACCCACCTGCATAAGACAAATTTTACTAGACATGAAAAATCAAATGAGCAATAATACAATTGTAATGGGGGCCTTTAACATGTCACTGTCACAAAGAGATAGATCAACTAGGTGAGAAACCAGCAAAGAAATAACAGAGCTAAAGAAACTTGTGAAGAAATATACTTAGTCCACCTTTACAGAGTGTTTCATGCAGCAACAACAGGATACACATTCTTCTCAGATGCACATGGAGCATTTTCCAGAATAGACCTTATACTAGCACACAGAGCACTCTTAAGGAAATGCAAAGGAATTGAAATCATACCATGAATACTATCCAACCATATTGCAATGAAACTGGAAGTAGACACCATAAACAAATGGAAATTAAATAACAGCCTCCTAAGAAACCACAGGGTCACAGATGAAATTAAAGAGAAAGTAAACAATATTTACAATTGAACAAAAATGCAGATACAACTTACCAGAATCTGAGAATACAATGAAAGCTGTCTTTTTTTCTTCCAAAAATATTTTATTAAACAATATATCATAATCTATAACATGATCCAAAAATAGATATACATCTTTACATTATTTAATAAAAAGATTTACAATAGTATCTTTCCTTTACAAAGGGATCACAGATAATAATTCCTTGAAAATAAAACATGACATTCATGTTAAAGCTGCATCATCTTTTCGGATGAAATATGGTAGAGGAAACCACAAAGTACACACCAAGAAGAGGAGTATCTGCTTAAACTTCTTCTCAGTGCAGGTAATCTTGTCACCAAATATCCAGGAAAGTCTTATTTTGTCAATTCCTCCTTCACTACGTCACATCATACCAAGGACAAGGTAGACAGCTGGTCTCAAGGTCACAGGGGAAGTGGCTCTCTGGACAGAGTCAATATTCAAAGCCAAGATGGACCCCTGCAAGGGCTCCCAGGATCAGGTGAGGAGTGGATGGCACTTCCCTGCCACCCATTTGCCCAGCTCACATTTACAGCCCTGGGGGCAGGACTAAGTTGAACAATATTTTCTTCAATGTAGCATCCTTCTACCAAGAAAATAATAGGAATCCCTCCAACTACAGAGGACTAAGCAAGTGAGTGATCTGTCCTCCTTGGAGCAGAACATGCCTCACTTACTGGGGAATCCCAGTCCAAGGGGGAAAAAGCCACTAGAACGACACACAGGGTCCCTCAGTCTAAGAACCAGAATTGGTGACACCCCGAGGAGGGCCAGCCTGGCAGGTGTGGAGCGGAATACTGTATCCAAAGGCAAGGCCACCAGTCCTGTGGAGCAGCACTCATATGGCCCAGTCCTCACTGAGCCAGGCCCATGCTAGAGTCCATCCCATACTGAGAGTAGCAACAGCCAGGACAGGCAGCATGAGGGTCCAAACAACATTTCATGGAGTGTTGCTGTTCCGTTTGCATTTTCTGTATTTTTCCCAAAGGTAGATGCATGTTGCTTTATTGATATCATAACTAGCAAAAATGAACAATAAAATCAAGCACAGAAGCTTTTTTTTTTGTCTTTTTGAGACAGGGTCTTCCTATGCAGTTCAGGCTGGCCTTGAGCTCACTTTGTAGCTCAGGCTGGTCTCGAACTCACAACAATCCTCCTGCCTCAGCCTCCCAAGTGCTGGGATTACAGGCATGTGCCACCACGCCCAGCA